>CM040446.1:6759651-6866166 GCA_022749755.1 Azadirachta indica | reverse complement strand
AAAATTTCAAAAAAATTTATTCAGTTTAAATAAAAAATAAATTTCTAAAAAATAATGATAAATGAATACACAGTGTTTTAACCAATAAACAGATGACGAATTATATGGTTTCATGGATAAATATTAATTGAATCCAAATCAAAATATCATTGGGGTTGAAAATTAAATATCATTAGGATATAATGCAAAATAAATTTACTCAAAATATCTTTCTTGTACAAATGTAATACCATTTGGCGTGAACAAAAAAAAATATATTTCTCTAAATTAAATGTCTTCTAGGTTCAAATCTAAGTACCTTTCAAATCCAGATCTAAATATCTCTTAAGTTCAAATCTATTATGAATATTTTGTCTAGAATTAAATATTTTTCAGATCTAAATCTAAATATTTCTATGGTTCAGATCTATTATCAATATTTTATTCATAATTAAATATCTTTATCTATTCACTATTTGTCCTTTTCAGTTTTAACTATTTATATTTTATACTTAAATCATGTAAAAATTTAATATCTGAACCTAATGACTTGTTAAAATAATCTTATATGACTAATAATTTTTAACTATCAAAAATACAGTCTCAAAAATTTATAATTTATTATTTGTCAAGAATACTATACTTTATGCATTAAATTATAGATATTATGATTTTAAATTTGTTATAATGTTAAGATAAGTTGAGTTATTTTCATATTTGTTTCCATTATTTGTTTATAAGTGTACGTTCGCTCTCATATAAGGATGGCAAAATTCCCCACGGGGCCCCAAACCCATGGGGATCCACCCTCAACGGCGGAGAATTTAGATAAATTTACGGGAAATGGGACGGGGAACGGGGAGAAATTAATCCTCAGTTTATTAATGGGACGGGAATTGTTTTACCTCTCCTCACCCCACCCCTACCCTATTCCCCAATAAAACATATTATAAATATATTATAATTTATAAATTAAATTTTATATATGTAAATATAATTTAATATTATAATTTTTTAAATTATATATTATAATTAAATATAATTAGTAATAAAAAATTATAAAGTCATGAATGAATGTTATAAAAAAATAGAATATATAAAATAAAAAGTAAAAAATTAAAAATTAAAAAGATTTTATATTTGTGTTTCCAATAATATATCAATAATATTTTTATTTAAATTAATTAAATTCTTATATTATTAAAATTAATTTATAAAAATAATATAAAAAAAGAAATTGATATGGGGATGGGAACTCATTCCCCGTGCGGGGGATTCTCCATCCCCATCCCATTAAATTTAGTGGGGAATGAAGCGGGGAAGTGGAAGTTAAAATAGAAAACGAGGCGGGGAATGGGGCATGCCTCCCCACCCCTACCCCGGCCCATTGTCATCCCTACTCTCATATTAATATAGTGGCACTAAAAGAGTAAAGTTAACTTTTATAAATTTTTTTTCATTAACAGAAAAAAGGAATAGAGATTGCAATTTATTATTTGTACCTAAATTTTTAATTAATTATACTCTACCAACTTGCAACATATTTTTGAATATCAAAACCATCAAAATTTGTGAAATCACCTTTTCAAAATTGTAGGTGGATGACTCAGCTTTCTAGTGGTTCATATCTCACTCTTGTTGATTTTGTAGAACATAAGTTGTGTAGAAAATAGATAGATATGTTTAAGTTAGATTTTTCTACTGCTATTTTAGAATGATGGCTCTTTTTGGTAGCCAACCAGTTGAAATTTGAGAAAGTGTAAAACATAAAACATTTAGACCTCTTTGTCAGGGTTTTGGAGAACCCATCTATATAATTTTTGGGTATGTATTTTGGGAGATACAGCCTAAATACAGTACCACGTTGGGCTAATCTTAAGATGCATTTGAGTTCTATTGAAGCCTAATTTTGTCTCATTAATTACTCGAACTAATCCAAGCATTGACCTACAAAGTTGTGAAGTAATAAGTCTATGTTTGTCTAGCTCAGAAATCATATCAATTGATATTTTGGATTGAATGATACGTTCATTATACGAAACCTGCGTAAAACTAACTATTTAGTTCAATTCATGTTTTAGAATTCAATATAAAAGAATATGATTTATTTTTGGGGAACAGAAGAACATTATTAAATCTAAATCATAATATTTCTTTTGATATGTCTATATTTTTAAACATTCATCACACTCCCCAATCAGCTTATTATTAGTCCCTAGTAATATAAGCAATATCATTTATAATTGATTTGTAAAATTTACATCCAAAATAATAATCATTCCTCTTCTTTTGATCTTTTCAAACTAAACAATCTCTCACTTAAAGATTTATTATACATGTACCAAATACTTATTAGTTATGCTACAACTTAAAGGTTGTAACTCCCAAATATAGGTTGTTTCAAGTAATAAAGTTCGGAAGTCCGAGTGTCGGTCCACAGGGAATATGTTATATTAAGTCTACAAGTTCAAAAGTCTAAATATTACAAATCTGAATATTCCAATGGAGTGAATTTGCTTATTGTCAAATTTAAATTCTATATTATTATATATTAGGGCATTAGGGATCCATTTTAATGATTTGTATAGAACTTATTCTTGATCCTTTTTTTTTTTAAAGAAAAATACAATTAAGAATCAAAAGAAGTGATTCTTAATTGGATGATGAAAACAAAACATTTGAGCACAAAGAAATCAAAAGACTTACCTTTTAGTTGATGGTGAAAAACTATAAGTTGTCTTGTTCTTGATATATAGAAAATATCCAAGCATTCAATGTACCATTTGTTAACAATGAATCAAGGTTTCTAACAATTCAAAATCACTTGCAAAATATAGTACTCAATCAATAAAAAGATTAACAATGAAGAGCAAAACAAAAGATCAAAGAACAAAATTATAAAATCATCAAAAGTTCACCCTTAACCCTAATTACGAAATTAGAAATACATCATTTAATTGAAGTTCAAATTACAACAATAAAATAGAAATGGAAAACAAAACTGATCTCCCTCCTCACTTTCACGTCTTCCTTTATATAGATAAAACAAAAGACATTCCACATGTGTGAACATAATTTGGTCAATTTCTAATTAATCACGCTTTACCAACTTCCAACATTTTTTTGACCATGAAAACCACCGAATTTCATAAAGCATCCTTCTTCAAAGTTGTAGGTGGATGACTCATCTTTCTAGTGGTCTATATCTCGCTCTTATTTCTATTTTAGACCATGAGTTGTGTTGAAAATAGGCAGATATGTTCAAGTCGCATTTCTCCACGCCCTTCTAGAATGATAGCTCTTTTTGGTAACCGACCAGTTGAAATTTGAGAAAGTACAAAAAATAAAAAATTTAGATCCCTTTCTCGGCTTTCTAGATCACTCAACCATATAATGTTTCGTTACATATTTAGGGAGATACGGCCCAAATACGGAAGCATGTTGGGCTGGTTCAAAGATGTGCTTGAGTTCTGTTGAAGCCCAATTTCGTCCCATTAATTGCTCGAACTGGTCCAACCTTTGGCTTACAAAGTTGTGAAATGATGAGTTTATGTTTGTCTAGCTCAAGAATCGTATCAATTGATAATTTGGATTGAAAGATACGCTCATTATACGAAACCTGCGCAAAACCAATTATTTAGTCCAATTCATGTTTTACAATTCAATATAAAGGAATATGCTTCATTATTGGGGAATAGAAGGACATTATTAAGTGTAAATCATAATATTTTTTTTTGATAAACCTACACTTTTAAACATTCATCACACTCCCCAACCAGCTTATTACTAGTCCCTAGTAATATAAGCAATATCATTTAGAGTTGATTTATAGAATTTATATTCAAAGTAAAAATCATTCTTTTCCTTTTCATCTTTTCAAAATAAACAAACTCTCACTTAAAAATTTACTATATATGTGCCAAATACTCGTCAGTGGAATTATTCATAAACCTTCTTTTTGTGTTTTTATAACTAATACATGTTATGGGACTTAATTCGAATCAAACAACATTGGTTCTAAATTTTGTCAAGGTAAACTTCTTTGAGCAAAGATTATTTCTATCTCCTTTTTTTTTCTTTTTTTTTTTTAATAACATAACCTAACCCATGTAGCGAGCTTTGGGCCAATAACTCCCAGACCAGTTGGCCTTAGGGTATTAGGTATTAAAACACCCCTACAGGCTTAATTACTCGAGTTAAGGTTATGAAATTATTCATATCAAAACTTTACCGTTTTACGCGAATATTCACTGCTGATTAGGCAAGAAGTCCGGTTACTAAGTAAAAGTTTTGATTAGAATATTTATTTTTTTTTTTTTTTTTTTGAGATTTTTTTTTTTGAACCCTTAGTTGCTACCTTTGACAAAATTAAAGAGCTCAAATATTGTAAAATTTCAATATGTATCCACAGTCATGTATCAAAGTGTGTGTATGAAAGATGGTTTATAAATATTTTACTGATTGAGTATTTGAGCATAATTTATTATGTGATGATGATGTGAGAGTTCGTATATTTGATCAATTCAAAAGAAAGTGAATGATAAATTCTTTGTTATGAAATTCAAAAATCAAAACAAATGATAATGCGTATCTACTAAGATGTGTCTCAGGAGTAAGATTACTCCTTACTCTACCATCCTTACAAATTATGAATCTAATTTTTTTTTTTTAGTTGTACAAAAAAAAACGGTTACTTATGTCAATTACACTCCCCCCAACCAGATTGCAACATTGTCCCCAATGTTTAAATGTAAAGAGGTACAGTATAGAGAATATTACCTGAAATAGTAGTTATTGAAACACAAGTAAAACTTGAAACAAACTTAAGCAAAAATAACTAAAGAAAAAAAAATAATAAAATGCAATTAGTAGAAAAAAAAGAGATAAGAAAAGTTTACAAATGAACGACAAATCCAGCTTTCGCTTTTTACTGCTTTCACTTAACCATTCTAATCGTGCCATTGTTGGATCTGGCTCATAGACAAAGTTCTGCAACTGATTGATCAAGTCATTAGCAGTCGGAGTAGAAATGAGGAGTTTGCGAGCCATCTGTGAAATAAAAATTTTGTTCTACAGCATGATCAAGAAAAGACAACAACTTGTTAAAGAAACCATTAAAATTTAACAATCCTATGGGTTTTTGATGAACGGTGAGTTGTGAAAAATTTCTTCTAAGGTCCCAAAACCACCTGGTAAGGCAATAAAAGCATCTGCAAAATCAAGCATTTTAGCAATTCTTTCATGCATTGTTGAGACCATTAGTTCTTCTCCAATTGTTTTGCCAGTTATGTTACCTACAGATAAAGCCTTTGGTATGATACCTATGACTTCACTTCCTCCTATATGTGCGGCAGTTGACACACACCTCATTAACCCAAGGCTACCTCCTCCATACACTAGGTTAAATTTTCGCTCAACTAAAACTCGACCCAGGTTATCCACTGCTTTTACAAACTCTTCACCTTTCCCAGAACTTGACCCACAAAAAAACACAAATAGTTTTAATTTGATGAGCAGAAGCTCCTTTCATTTTTTTGCAGTCTTTTACCCTCGTCAGTGATTCAAATTTCTTATGAAAATAAAGAAGTGAGGTCCTGCATTTATACAACTTAAAGAGAATGCATTAATGAAACCAATAGAGGTAAGCCAGCTGTTGTCATAAAAGTTAAAATTTAAAAATGTAAAAATGTCAAAGATAACAGCTAATATAGGAATCTAAAACATAAAAATTTCAACAATGACAGCTAAAAGTAGATATTTATAGATAGTTGTGATTGTGGCTCACATCTTCCTCTGATTTTATGTCGAGGATTGACTTCCCATCCAATTTTCTTACAAATTGGCAAACAGGGTCTTTTAAAGTCAGATTCCCAAACTATAACGAACGATCACGTTCTTTTTGAAATAATGTATACAAATTGAGAATTTCACGTTGCACATATCCACTAGGATGCGTCTCAAGAGTCAATAAGATATTATCTAAAGACTCCTTACTCAGTCCATCCTTGATGAATTTAATTTTATCTTCTTTGTTAGTAGACATTATCCCTAGAGAACGACATCCCTTGTTACAAGTTGATCGTGCACATTTATAACATACTTGTAATATTTTCGCTCTTCATTTCTTTGCAAAAGAGCTCTTACCTAAGTCAGGCATATTTAGGCATGTATGAAACAAATGAATTAGAAAACTCACTTGCTAAACGTATCTTTACTTCAATTATTCAACGCACATCTTCAAGAATGCCGTTAAGCATAAGCATTCTTAATCTTGCACACCTAGCTTGGTACATTTTTCGTAGAACATCTTTAGGAAAAGAAGGAAAATATGTTTGCAATCTATAAAGAATGACATCCATAATGAAAGAAAAGAATAGAAAAGGAAGTGAGAGAAAAAAAAGAGTATCAGTAATTTTGGGCAACTGAAAGAACCGACTTGAAGAGTCACGGAGTACCGTTATCTGCCACTTGACCGGGAAAGTAATTGAAAACAAACAATGGAAAGAAAAAAAAAATTAATAACACAAGAAAACAAGTAATGTGTATACAAAAAAAAAAAAAAAATCATCCAGTATTGTAAACAGGTTCATTCAAAGTGATAGACTCTAACTCACTTGGAAAATTCTCAAAGAATGGCTTTAAACGGTGTCCATTAACTTTAAAAACATTGCCATTTTTGGGGTTCTCAATCTCAACAGCGCCATGTGGGTAAACCTTCTTAACAATGAAAGGACCTGTCCATTTTGAGCGAAGTTTGCCAGGAAATAGATGCAATCTTGAATCATACAAAAGAGCTTTTTGTGAAGCTTCAAATGATTTTCTAATGATATGTTTATCATGAAACACCTTCATTTTCTTTTTGTAAATTCTAGAATTCTCGTAAGGTTCATTTCTAATTTCTTCGAGTTCATCTATTTGGAGTTTTCTCAATGATCCTGCTTTATCTAAGTCAAAATTAAGCATTTTAATGGCCCAAAAAGCTTTATGTTCTAATTCCACCGGTAGGTGACAAGCCTTTCCAAAAACAAGTCTATAAGGAGACATGCCAAGTGATGATTTAAAAGCAATTCGATAAGCCCAAAGTGCATCGGTTAGTCTTAAAGACCAATCCTTACGATTCGGTTTTACCGTTTTTTCCAAAATATGTTTTATTTCTCTATTGGCAAGTTCAACTTGTCCACTTGTTTGTGGGTGATAAAGGGTTGACACTTTATGTGTAATTCCATATTTTTTCATTAAATTCTCAAAAGGCTTATTACAAAAATGTAAACCTCCATCACTTATTATGGTTCGAGGCACTCCAAATCTTAAAAAAATGTTTTCTTTCAAAAATTTCAAAACAATTTTATAATCATTATTTTTGCAAGAAATTGCCTCTACCCATTTTGAAACATAGTCAACTCCAACTAAAATGTATTGATACCCAAAAGAAAATGGAAAAGGACCTATAAAATCAATACCCCAATAATCAAATATTTCAATGACCAAAATAGGATTTAATGGCATCATGTTTCTACGAGTTATTCCACCTAATTTTTGACAACGGTCACATGTTTTACAAAATGTATTTGTGTCTTTAAATAAGGTGGGCCAATAAAATCCACATTGCAATATTTTCGCAGCAGTTTTCTTTGAAGAAAAATGACCACCACATGCTTCAGAATGACAAAAGAAAATGATATTTTGAATTTCATTGTTAGGTAGACATCTCCTTATAATTTGGTTAGGGCAATATTTGAAAAGATATGGATCATCCCAAAAGAAATTGCGTACCTCCCTTAAAAATTTCTTTTTATCTTGAGCATTCCAATGATTTGGCATTTGACCTATAACAAGAAAATTGACAATATCAGCAAATCAAGGTAAAATAGAAACATTGAAAAGTTACTCATCAGGGAAATTGTCATTAATCGGTGTTGTCTTAGTCGATTCTTCAAACATAAGTCTTGACAAATGATCAGCAACCACATTTTGTACTCCTTTTTTGTCTTGAATTGTGAGATCAAATTCTTGAAGTAGTAGAATCCACCTAATCAATCTAGGTTTAGAATCCTTTTTTGAAAGAAGATATTTTAATGCTGCATGATCACTAAAAATCACAATGGGTGAGCCAACAAGATAAGATCGAAATTTATCCAATGCAAATACTACTGCAAGTAATTCCTTTTCAGTGGTAGAATAATTCATTTGAGCACTATTTAAGGTTTTACTATCATAGTAAATCATATAGGGTTTCTTGTCCTTTCGTTGTCCTAAAACAACTCCAACAGCATAATCGCTAGCATCGCACATGATTTCAAAAGGTAAAGTCCAATTTGGAGGCTGCATGATAGGAGCAGATGTTAGCATGGTTTTAAGTTTGACAAAAGCTTCTTGACATGACTCAGTCCACTCAAAGAGAGCATCTTTTAATAAGAGATTGTACAATGGTCTTGATATAACACTAAAGTCTTTGATAAATCTTCTATAAAAATCAGCATGTCCTAAAAATGATCTAACATCTTTAACAGACTTAGGAATAGGTAAATTGGC
The DNA here is from genome assembly GCA_022749755.1 of Azadirachta indica. Classification (NCBI taxonomy): domain Eukaryota; kingdom Viridiplantae; phylum Streptophyta; class Magnoliopsida; order Sapindales; family Meliaceae; genus Azadirachta; species Azadirachta indica. The sequence goes on along the minus strand of CM040446.1, from coordinate 6,857,655 downwards.
AATTATTTCAATTTTAGATTTATCTACTTCAATTCCTTTTGATGAGACAATGTGACCAAGCACAATACCATTTGTGACCATGAAATGACATTTTTCCCAATTAAGCACAAGATTCTTTTCTTCACACCTAATCAAAACTTTTTCCAAGTTAGATAAACAATCATCAAATGAATCACCAAACACAGAAAAATCATCCATGAAAATTTCAAGAAATCGTTCAATCATATCACTAAAAATACTAAGCATGCATCTTTGAAATGTAGCTGGTGCATTACACAATCCAAATGGCATCCTTCTATATGCAAAAGTTCCAAATGGACAAGTGAAAGTGGTCTTTTCTTGGTCTTCAGGTGCAATTTCAATTTGGTTATACCCAGAATACCCATCTAGGAAACAATAAAATGCATTTCCAGCTACCTTTTCTAACATTTGATCCATGAATGGTAACGGGAAATGGTCTTTCCTAGTCATTGAATTGAGTTTCCTATAGTCAATGCACATTCTCCAGCTAGTAATTGTTCTAGTTGAAATTAATTCATTATTTTCATTTTTGACTACAGTAACTCCAGATTTCTTAGGTACAACTTGTGTAGGACTTACCCATGTGCTATCAGAAATAGGGTAAATGATCCCTACATCTAAAAGTTTGAGAATTTCATTTCTCACTACCTCTTTCATATTAGGATTCAGCCTACGTTGCATTTGTCTAGATGACTTGGCATTATCTTCCAAATATATCTTATGTGTGCAAATCAAAGGACTAATTCCTTTTATGTCAGCTATTGCCATCCTAAGGCATATTTATGCAATCTTAGAATTTCGAGTAACTTACATTCTTGAAGAGCACTGAGTTTAGAAGAAATTATCACCGGAAAAGTTTCATTAGCACCCAAGAAAGCATACTTGAGGTCAGATGGTAATGGTTTCAATTCAAGTTTTGGTGGTTGAACACTCGATGGCATCGGTTTATCAGCTCGTTGAGGTAAGTCTTCAAAATTTGGTCTCCATCCATTAACTTCCAAAACCTGAGAAGATTTTAAAAGAGAATAAATATGAGATACTTCAAAATTTTCATCAAAATTGAAATCATTGCAACCATTTAAACAAAAATCCAAGGGATCAGAAAAAGATGAAACATTAAAGTAGTCATGAACGAGTTCCTTGATATAACTAACTTCATGCATGTCATCATTTTCACTAGGTTGCTTGCAAATATTAAACACATTCATTTCCAATGTCATGTTTCCAAAGGATAATTTTAGAACTCCATTTCTACAATTGATTATTGCATTAGATGTAGCAAGAAATGGACGTCCTAATATGACAGGAATTTGGGTGCTTGAGTTAGAAACAGGTTGTGTGTCTAAGACAATAAAATCTACAGGAAAGTAAAATTTATCTACTTGGACTAACACATCCTCAAGTATTCCTCGTGGTATTTTCACAGAACAATCAGCAAGTTGAAGTGTTGTAGAAGTAGGTTTAAGCTCACCTAAACCTAATTGCTCATACACTGAATATGGCAACAAATTAACACTTGCACCAAGATCAAGTAAAGCATGGTTTATCCTAAAGTTTCCAATTACACAAGAAATGGTGGGACAACCAGGATCTTTATATTTTGGTGGAGTGTTATGTTGAATAATCGAACTAACATTCTCAGTTAAAAATGCTTTCTTTTGAACATTAAGCTTCCTTTTAATAGTGCATAAATCTTTCAAAAATTTGGCATAAGAAGGAACTTGCTTAATTGCATCTAACAAAGAAATGTTAATTTTGACTTGCTTAAAAAGTTCAAAAATTTCAGAATTTTGGTTCAACTTTTGAATTGGTTGCAATTTTTGAGGAAAAAGAGCAGGGATAGGGCATTTTTTAACATCACACATCTTAGGTTCAACATTATTTTCCTCACTCACTAATTTTGATGGTTCTTTAGGTTTAATCTCTTTCAAAGAAATGGTTTTATCAATGACCTTACCACTTCAGAGAGTAGTGATGGAGTTGGCATTCTCGTGCTGTATGCCATTTGAGTTAGAATCACTTACATGAAATTGACCCACTGGATTTGACTGTGGTTGAGCAGGAAATTTACCTTTCTCTTGACTGCGCAAAGGTGAGGTCAATGTTGAAAGTGTATTCTTGATATCATCAATGGCTTGTGATGTTTGATTGTTTATGCTTGTTCGCCCTTGCATGAATGTTTGCAATGTTTCCTCAAGTGTTTTCAAATGTGGTGAATGGTATGATGGAAAATTTGAAGGTCTTTGAGGTGGTGGATGGGCATGATTATCATTTCTCCAACTAAAATTTGGGTGATTTCTCCATCCAGGATTGTATGTTTCAGAATATGGAGAATTAGAGGAAAAAGGCTTTTTGAAGGAATTCATAGAATTTGCTTGGTCATGCAACACTTCTTTAAAAATAGGAATATTTGGACAATCTTGAGTGAAATGTCCCATGACTTCACAAATTTCACAAATTTCATCATTATGCACAGATTTGACCTCTTTAACTTTCCTTAATTCCATGGCTTTAATCTTTCTCGTTAAATTTGTAATTCTAGTACTTAAATCATTTTCTTGACTCAAATTATATTTACCCCCATTAGAACTAGTCATATTAGATCTAATTGAATTTTCAGAGGAACTAGTGGTTTGCCAGGATTGAGAGTTCTCAGCTAAATGATCTAAATACTCTAAAGCTTCTTCTGGGTCTTTGTCTAAAAATTCACCATTACACATTATTTCAACAAATTGTTTTGTCTCTGGTGTTAACCCTTCATAAAAAGAAACTTATTGTACGCCATTTTTCAAAACCATGGTGTGGGCATGAATTCAACAAGTCTTTAAATCTTTCCAAACATTGAAAATAGGTTTCATTTTCTTTTTGACAAAAATTTTGAATTTGTCTCTTGAAATCATTCGTTTTATGTATTAGAAAAATTGCTTTAAAAACTTGGTTTGCATTTCTTGCCATGTGCCTATAGATCTAGGTCTTAATGAATTAAGCCATGTTTTTGCTTTATCTTTTAAAGAAAAAGGAAACAATTTTAGCTTAATTATTTCTTCACTACATGTTTGATCCATAAATGTGGCACATACTTCCTCAAATTCTTTCAAATGTAAATAAGGACTCTCAGACTCTAAGCCATGGAAATTAGGAAGTAAAAGAATCATACCGGGCTTAAATCTGAAGTTATTTGCATTAAGCGGAAAAATAAAGCATGAAAGAGATGAATTTCGAGGAGGTTGCAAATATTCACGCATAGTTCGAACATGATGATTTTTATTTTCTCCTTGTATACTTTCATTTTCAGCCATAGTGTTAGTTGTGTGTGAGTTTGAAGATGAATCAAACAAATTTCCAAAGGAGGTTTTAGAATTACCTTTCACCAATCGATGAGAATGAGGATCACGATACCATCCAAGCATAATAATAATAATAATAATAATAATAAAACACAATACAATAAAATGTTAGCACAATAAAACAAATAAAAAAAAGAAAAGAGGTGGTATAACCTTCCTCTTAATAAAATTATTGTAAATGAAAATAACAACACAATACGTAATAGAAAAAATTAAGAAAGGTGGCAAAGCCTACCATGAACAAAAATTAGGTGGTATATGTAGAACCAACCATAATGTAAAAATAAATGGGCGGCTGAGCCTCCCAATAAAAATAAACAACAACAAGTATATTAAAAAAATATATATATTGAAGTTAGAGTTAGAGTTAGAGTTAGAGGTTAAAGTTAGTAAAAGAAAATTAAACAAGAACTAGTAAACTTTATACAAACCGTATTCCCCGGCAACGGCGCCAAAAACTTGCTACAACTTAAAGGTTGTAACTCTCAAGTATAGGTTGTCTCAAGTAATAAAGTTCGGAAGTCCGAGTGTCGGTCCACAGGGAATATGTTATATTAAGTCTACAAGTCCAAAGGTCTAAATATTACAAATCCGAATATTCCAATGGAGTGAATTTGCTCATTGTCAAATTTAAATTCTATATTATTATATATTAGGGTATTAGGGATCCATTTTAATGATTTGTATAGAACTTATTCTTGATCCTTTTTTTTTTTTAAAGAAAAATACAATTAAGAATCAAAAGAAGTGATTCTTAATTGGATGATGAAAACAAAACATTTAAATACAAAGAAATCAAAAGACTTACCTTTTAGTTGATGGTGAAAAACTATAAGTTGTCTTGCTCTTGATATGTAGAAAATATCCAAGCATTCAATGTACCATTTGTTAACAATGAATCAAGGTTTCTAACAATTCAAAATCACTTGCAAAATATAGTACTCAATCAATAAAAAGATTAACAATGAAGAGCAAAACAAAAGATCAAAGAACAAAACTATAAAATCATCAAAAGTTCACCCTTAACCCTAATTACGAAATTATAAATACATCATTTAATTGAAGTTCAAATTACAACAATAAAATAGAAATGGAAAACAAAACTGATCTCCCTCCTCACTTCCACGTCTTCCTTTATATAGATAAAACAAAAGACATTCCACATGTGTGAACATAATTTGGTCAATTTCTAATTAATCACGCTTTACCAATTTCCAACATTTTTTTGACCATGAAAACCACCGAATTTCATAAAGCATCCTTCTTCAAAGTTGTAGGTGGATGACTCATCTTTCTAGTGGTCTATATCTCGCTCTTATTTCTATTTTAGACCATGAGTTGTGTTGAAAATAGGCAGATATGTTCAAGTCGCATTTCTCCAGCGCCCTTCTAGAATGATAGCTCTTTTTGGTAACCACCAGTTGAAATTTGAGAAAGTACAAAAAATAAAAAATTTAGATCCCTTTCTCAGCTTTCTAGATCACTCAACCATATAATGTTTCGTTACATATTTAGGGAGATACGGCCCAAATACGGAAGCATGTTGGGCTGGTTCAAAGATGTGCTTGAGTTCTGTTGAAGCCCAATTTCGTCCCATTAATTGCTCGAACTGGTCCAACCTTTGGCTTACAAAGTTGTGAAATGATGAGTTTATGTTTGTCTAGCCCAAGAATCGTATCAATTGATAATTTGGATTGAAAGATACGCTCATTATACGAAACCTGCGCAAAACCAATTATTTAGTCCAATTCATGTTTTACAATTCAATATAAAGGAATATGCTTCATTATTGGGGAATAGAAGGACATTATTAAGTGTAAATCATAATATTTCTTTTGATAAACCTATATTTTTAAATATTCATCAAGTCAAGTTATTAACAAACCATCTTTTTGTGCTTTTTGTAACTAATACACATTTTGAGATTTAATTGGGATAAAACAATATTAGTTCTAAATTTTGTCAAGGTAAACTTTTTTGGGCAAAAATTATTTTGGCCTAATATTAACCCACGTAGCGAGCTTTTGGCCAATAACTCTTAGATTAGTTGGCCTTCGGGTATTAGGTGTTAAAACACCCATAGGGACTAATTACTCGAGTTAAGGCTACGAACTTATTCATACCAAAACTTTATCGTTTTACGTAAACATTCACTGCTGATTAGGTAAGAAGCTCGATTATTACGTAAAACAAAAGAGCTCTTAGTCGCACCCTTAATAAAACAAAGGGGCTCAAATATTGTAAAACTCTAATATGTTATCCATAATCATGTATCAAAGTGTGTATATGAAAGATAGTTTATGAATACTTATTGATTGAGTATCTGAATAGAATTTTTTATATGATGATGATGTGGGAGTCTATAGATTTGATCAATTCAAAAGGAAGTGAATGATAAATCCTTTATTATGATATTCAAAAATCAAAACAAATGATAATACATATCTACTAGGATGTGTCTCAAGAGTAAGATTACTCCCTACTCTACCATCTTTACAATTTATGAATCTAAAAGGGTTTTTTTTTTTCTTTTTCTAGTGACATAAAAATGACTACTTATATCAATTACATTCCCCCTAACCAGATTGCAACATTGTCTTGAATGTTTGAATGCAGAGAGTACAGTGTAGAGAATATTACCTGAGATGGTAGTTATTGAAAAACAAGTAAAACCTGAAACAAACATAAGCAAAAATAACTAAAAAAAATAATAAAATGCAATGAGTAAAAAAATAAGAAAAGTTACAATTGAAGCAACAAATCCAACTTACGCTTTTACTGCTTTTACTTGACCATTATAATCGTGCCATTGTTTGGTCTAGTTCATGGACAAAATTCTGCAATTGATGGATCAAGTCATTAGCTGTTGGAGCAGAAATGAGGAGTTTATGAGTTGTCTATGAAATAAAGTTTTGTTCTATAGCGTGATCAAGAAAAGATAACAACTTGTTAAATAAACCATTAATATTTAGCAATCCTATGGGGTTTTGGTGAATGGTGAGTTGTGCCCAGTATGTAACTTAAAATTTCCTCTAAGGTCCCAAAACCACCTGGTAAGGCAATAAAAGCATCTGCAAAATTAAGCATTTTAGCAATTGTTTCATGCATTTTTGAGACCATTAATTCTTCTCCAATCGTTTTGCCAATGATGTTACCTGCAGATAAAGCCTTTGGTGTAACACCTACAACTTTACTTCCTCCTACATGTGCAACAGTTGACACACACCCCATTAACCTAAGGTTTCCTTCTACATATATTGGGTTAAGTTTTCACTCAGTTAAAACTCGACCGAGATTGTTTGCTTCTTTTACAAACTCTTCACCTTTCCCAAGACTTGACTCATACAAAACACAAATAGTTTTAAATTGACGAACAGAAGCTCCTTCCATTTTTGTAATCATTTACTCTTGTCAGTGATTCAAATTTTATATATAAATAGAGAAGTTGAGGTGCTGTATTTATACAACTTAAGAAAAAAAATGCATTAACTAAACCAACAAGGGTATGCCAGCTGTTGTCACAAAAGTTTGAATTTAAAAAACTTAAAAATGTCGAAGATAACAACTAATATTAGAATCTAAAAATTTTCAAGAATGATAGCTGAAAATTAATATTTACAGATAGTTGTGATTGTGTCTCACATCTTCCTCTAGTTTTACGTCCAGTAACGGCTTAAACGCCCTCTAAGGGTCGAGAATTGGCTTCCTATCCAATTTTCTTATAAATTGGCAAATAAGGTCTTTTAAAGTTAGATTCCCAAGACAATAATGATCATGTTCTTTTTGAAATTGCGTGTACAAATTGAGAATTTTACGTTGCACATATCCACTAGAATGTGTCTCAAGAGTCAGTAGAATATTATTTAAAGATTCGTTACTCAGTCCATCCTTAATGAATTGAATTTTAACTTCTTTGTTACTCAGTCTATCCCTAGGGAACAACATCCCTTGTTACAAGTTGATCGTGCACATTTATAACATACTTGTAATATTTTCGCTCTTCGTTTCTTTGCAAAAGAGCTCTAACCTAAGCCAGGCATGTTTAGGCATGTATGAAACAAATGAATTAGAAAACTCACTTGCTAAACGTATCTTTGCTTCAATTATTCAATGCACATCTTCAAGAATGCCGTTCAGCATAAGCATTCTTAATTTTGCATACCTCACTGCGTACATTTTTAGTAGAACATCTCTAGGAAAAGAAGGAAAATATGTTTGCAATCTAGAAAGAATGACATCCATAATGAAAAGAAGAAATGAAAAAAAAAAAATAAATGAGAGAGAATTTTTATTTTTTGGGTATCAATAATTGTAAGCAATTGAAAGAACTGACTTGAAGATTCACGGAGTATCGTTATCTGCCAGTTGACTGAGAAAGCAACTAAAAACAAAAATGAAATCAATAAAATAATAACACAAGAAAACAAGTAATGTATATATAACAAAAAAATCGTCAAGTGTTGTAAATAGTTTCATTCAGAGTGATAGACTTTAGCTTACTTGGAAAATTCTTAAAGAATGGCTTTAAAGGGCGTCCAATAACTTTAAAAACATTGCTACTTTTTGGGTTTTCAATCTCATCTGCACCATATGGACAAATCGTCTTGACAATGAAAGGACCTGTCCATTTTGAACGAAGTTTTCCAAAAAATAGATGCAATCTTGAATCAGACAAAAGAACTTTTTATGAAGGTTCAAATGATTTTGTTATGATGTGCTTATCATGAAACACCTTATCTAATTAGATTTTTCTCAACGATCTTACTTTGCTTAGGTTAAAATTAAGCATTTCAATGGCTCAAAAAGCTTTATGTTCTAATTCCACAGGTAGGTGACATGCCTTTTCAAAAACAAGTTTATAAGGTGACATGCCCAGATGACCATATCTTCGAGTAGGAATATGGAGTTGGGTCTCTTGATCCAAGTCTAAAACAAAAAAAAAAAAAAAAGAGAAAGTAGGTTGAGTTATAGGATGCAAGGTTAGATCTCATGAGTAAGTGGCTCGCCGAGTTACCATGGTCTACCTGGGTCTAGATTCTAGGCATCGAGTGAGCTTTAATTGAGATGTCAGTGACACAGGGGAAAGCCAATGCAATTTTGATAATCATGTTGCAAGGAAAAAGAGCTTTCTCAAGTAAGCAAGTCTACTTTATTAGCAATTAGGTCATTACGGGTAAGTTAGCTAATTAGTTTGATGTCTGATAGGTGGTAGTGAACAAAGTGCGAGATGATTGTTGTTAAAAGCCCATCCTTCAGCCCAAGCCCCCATTTCGTTAAATAGAGAAGCTTCAGGAATTAGGAACTCAACTCTTTGTAGGATTAATGTTCTAGCTCAACTATTCCTCTTGACTAGGGATTTGCCATTATAAAGGCTATAGTGGATTAGCCTTAGTTAGTCTTCAATGGCTCATTGGGCCCTTGCATAGCCACCTATTTCTTTCCATCTTTCTCTAAAGATCTAACTAAAAGGTTCAGCAACAATCAGAGAAGCATAACTTGTCTTTTCGGGTCATAAGCTGGGTATTTGATCGATTGCCTTACTGCTTTTCCACAGAATAGATTTGAAGATAGATATGATGGAGATCTATTTACTGGCCTTTTTTCGCTGGCATCATAAGTTGGCAGATAAGAGAGGTCCCTAGAAGGATAGCTTTCACTAGAACTCTTAGGGGTGCTTAAAAAATAGTAGCTGTACTTGGATAGAGAGAATTCTCAGCCTTCGCTGTAGCATCCCCTATAACCAAGCTTCTATCCATCCAATTGGGTCTTTTTACGTATCCCTTTTTACGTGCTATGTTTTAGTTATGTCATGCGATCTAGTAAGGATCTAATAGTTGCTAGTTTCAAGTCTTAGACTAAAATCTCTTTAGTTTAATATCTAAAACCTACTTTTCTTTTCTTTGTTTAACTGCCTTTCTTGCTTCCTCCGTCGAGTTGCTTTCTAATTTTTCTTAAAACATTTATGAAAAATAATTGAATAGGAAGGAAGTTCACTTTGTATGCTTTCCTATCTCTAACTTTCTGGACTCGACTTTCTACTGACCAGTTATAGGCCTCTTTCTTCCTCTATTACTGGCCAAAAGGCTAGGCAAGTCCTTTCTTATGACCACTTCGATCCTTATTGATTGATTGATTGGATGAATCACTGGTCTTTATTCATGTTACGAGCATCTGCTTGACTTTCTTTTTATTTCAGTAGTGGAATAAGCAGTTATACATACCAATTAAAGAGAAGAAGTGGAACTCTTTAGGCTTCCCTGCCTGCCTATTGAATGAATAATAGGGTAGGGGGCGGTTTACCTAAAAGGATAACGAACTCAAGTAAGCCAGAAATTCACTTATGAGAACTTCGCAATTGGGCTGAACCCTTACAAATATATATAATATAAATAATAGAAGCTACTGTAGCTTTTGTCTCCCACCTAAGAGACATAAGACTCTCATAGTCTTATTTTGCTTAGCCTTATCCTTCCGCGAGAACCAGTACAATGCTTGCCCTATCCATGTCCATCATTTCTTGTGATCTAAAATAATTCAAGAAGCCTTCACCCCAAGAGGAGCCTTATTCACTTCACTGGTTGGTCAATATAAACAAAGAAAACGAAAAGAGACTATGAGGAAAGAAACAAAGGTGAAGGGGAAGAAGAACCAAAAAGAAGAAGACGCAAGCGAGAAAATAAACAAAGTCAAAGAAGAACCCAGATCCCTTTTCTTCTCTTTTTGTTGTTTTAATTTTATGGATAAATGTGAAATTATATTTTTATTTGTGGTAGAAAATTCTTTTGGAAATTGATACAAATATTTGATAAAAATCAAATTATATTATGATCATTTCTAACTTGCATTTAAAATTTGTTCACTAATGCAAGCAATATGGGATAAATTACTATATTATCCTTAGCCCACAAACTTTTTCATTAACAAAAGTAACATCGAAGGAGTTTTGAGGTATTTTCAAAATAATAAGGAGATCAGGAGAAATGCTCAAACAAAGAGGATGTATCAGGCTTATTGCCACTTTCAATTTATGTTATACTTCATACTTATTTGTTAATATGTATATAACTAATTATATTTATTTGATAATTATATTTTAATTTCTAATATGCAAGTTAATCATTTAATAAACTCTTACTAATTTTATAGTTAAAGCTAAGTTTTATTGTTATTATAATGTTTGTGAATAATTGACTATTTTTATTTTTTAATTTATCATTATAAATTATGGAATATATTGATGTTTTAGTATTAAAATTTTAAGAATAAATTAAACTATATTTAGAAATGAAAGTAATAGGAAATTAAAAATTTATTAAAGAATATATAATTAATTTCTAAATAAAGAACTTTTTGGTTTAAGAGAAATAGAATAAATTGTTTTCCCTCTATAATTACTTGTTTTAATCAGATAAAGGAATATTATTCCCTTTTCTATTCCTTTCCTTTTTCTATTTGTTTTCTTTCTTCTTCCCCTTTCTTTCTCCTTTCAAAATTTCAAATCAAACATGCCTAATAGTTATAAGATGTAATGTAAATTTTAACCAAACTGAAACTTACATATATTCAATAAATTTCGTCATGCATCTGTTAATTAAATCAGCAATTCTTTTTAGCAATTGGTTAGAAATAGAAATAACATTATGTAATAATTAAATTAGAAAATAACAAAAACAATATCAATTGAATGATTATATTCTTCTCAAAAGGGTAGAAATCTTTCTAATCCCAAAAGTCTGACCTAATACTATTATTGATTGTAATGATTTAAAAAAACATGATAAAAAGTCTTAATTTATTAAAAAACAACTATTATACTTTTAGGCAACAATAACTAATAAAATTTACTATGAAACCTTTAAAATTAAGTAAAATACAATATATTTATTTAAAATATATTACTCATATAGTTATATTGTAATTATTTTTAATAACAAACGTTCATAAAAATAAATTAATTTAAAATCTACGTTAATTCTAAACTATTCATAAAAAATTTCAAAATCACCTAGTGAGATTTTTTTTTTTATTTGAAAGCAATAACATAAAACCTTCATTCCATATAAGGAAAGATTACAACAGTAGATTGACACCAATAGGTGCAGAAAAGATGTACTTTGGTTTTATTTCATCTCTTCAACAAGTTTAATAATGAGCATAATGGCCCTATTGTTCCGATGGAGAGAAGAACCTATGATTAGCTTTTCGGGAAATTTCCAAACGAACAATTTCAACGAAATCTTTCAATTTCTTATTTTACTATGTTCAACTCTATGTATTCCTCTATTCATGGAGTATATTGAATGTATAGAAATGGCTATAACAGAGGTTGAATCGATCATCAGAAGAAGAATTAGGCCAAAAATTACGATACTATAAAAAGTAATTATAATAAATAATCAGACAGATCTTAAATTTATTAAATCTACTGAAGAATAAGGAGAAAATAACAAAATATCTTGACAGTTGGTGTTTTTCGAAGAGTTTAACAAGCTAATAAACTTTAAAATACAGAAGATAAATTTGAAGTTAGATCTTTTTAGAAAGATTCTTCATAGCTCCTTAGTACTGTTCTCTTTTCTTATCGTTGATCTTTCTGATTGATATTACAATAAATCTCCAACAATATATTTGTTGTAGTAGAAAAAAATCTCAACGATAACCTTATCAAATTTATCTTCATACCTCAAAAAACCCTGCAAATCTATAAGAGAAACCTACCACAATAATATAATCAAACAAAAAACTATAAAACTACTATAGATCCAGAGATAAGTAAAAATAAACCATCGTTAAGTAGAAAAAATTTATCAAATAGAAATATACTATAATAAATTTAAATTTAGGTGGAAATATGCTTTTAGTAAGAAAAGAGTAACCAAAAACAAAAAGAAAGCATAAATGCTTTACGGAAGATGGAGAAAATCTCTATCTCCGATGAGGAGAAAGAGAGGTAAATGAAAGTGTCAAACGAGGGAAATGAAGGGAAGAAAAGAGAGGCCTCGGAAGAGTCTTCCTAACTATGTTTATTTCTAACCACTAATACCAAACCCAATGATTCCAATGTTTGAAGAACAATTTTGAAAAAGAGTTTTGCCCACTAACCGTGTTGAATTTATTTTCATCGATATATGCCGTAAGTGTCACCTATTTATGGAGAAGCAGGATGAACATTTCATTTTCAGTTATTAAACTAAGGGGAGAGGACTTTGGAATCCCTAAGGTTTAGTTTGTTGAAATAATTAATTTTAATAGTTTTTAAAAAATATTTATAAAAAATTTTAAAAAAAATAACAAGTATATTTTATTAATATTGAATAATATGTTTTATTATTATATTTTATATATTTTTCTATATGTAAATATAAATAAAATATAAAACAATCATAAGTGTTGTATTATAATATATTTTTTATTGAGAGACTAATATTTATTCATAATTTATTTTTATTATCTAATTAATATTGAATTGTTAATATATTATAAAATAAATAAAATTTAAATTTTAGTTATAATATTTATTAACATATTAATAAAATATATAATTTATAATATGTTAATAAATATTACATTATTAATGTATAAAAAAATATTATGAAATTTATTTATTAATGTACTTTTGATAAATATATTATATTTTTGTCAAATTTTAAATATTTAACAATTATTTTTGCTAAATAACTACTACTGATAGAGATATAATCATTATTTTTAAAAAAATTAATATTTTTATAGGTACTTTTTAAAGTATTAAAATTAATCAGTCCAATAAACTAAACTTTAGCAACTTGTATAGCCTTTTCCTTACTTAATACAATACTTTCAATTTGGTATATTTATAATGCGGCAATTATACATAGAATGGAATTAGAAATTGTACAATCAAAATTATATATAGAATCTAATACCACCAATTACGGCAATATATAAATTATACTAGTTAAATTTATTGCTAATAAAATGGATTTTATTTCATATATATGGTAGTTAAAATCTAGATTTAAATTCTAAATTTATCTCTACATTAGTTTTTTTTCCACCTGATTCTTGTATATATACACCGTGGGAAAATCAAATAAAAAAATTAAAGGTGCATGCAACTTTTGTTACAATACTATATTCAACATACAAATAGACATATGGAGAAGATTTCTTCAAAGATGAATTTTGTGGTGGCTCTCAAGATCATTGCAACTTGTCAGTTTCTTTCTATATGAATCATAGTTTATATTCATCTATAAATTTTTTTATATATTTATATTTATGTGATGTGTTATGAATTAATTCAAGGGAGTTGCAGACTTTGGTGGAAGCTCAACCTAAATGTTTGAAGGATGATGATTGTGTTGGCCGAATTATTTGCCCGGGTCCTGGACCGATAAAATGTCAGAATAATACTTGTAATGTTTACATAATCCACCAAAACTTTCTGGTTCTTTCGTTGACAAAGGCCAGTGAGTGCTGCTTGCAAAATTAAGGGAAAAGTATATGGCCTTTGTCATGGTTTACTCCTTCAAATAAACGATTCTTTGTGTTTTGTTAAATTCATTTGAACGCTTAATATCTTTAATTTAGTGTTTTTATTTATTGTTGAAGTCTAAATTTCTATGTTACATGAATGATTATATGCACGAATGTTAAACTAATAGTTAACAAACAAATTTTATGTACATAGCAAAGTAACTTAAATACAACCTATCAAGTACAAGGTATCTAAATAATGGAACTTAAGAATAAATAATTCGAGTGAAAGAAAGATTCATGTTGATAAAATATTTTTCTCCCCTTTTTTGAATCTAATAGTAAATTTAAATCTTTTCTTTTCTTTTCCATTTTTATAGTAATCAATTTTTTGTTTTTAAAAATTTGAAAGAATTAAAAGTTAGAAAATAAAAAAATAGAATCCTTTTTGTAAATAAAAAAATTTTAAAAATAATTTTTCTAAAAGAAAAAGTATACATGAAGACCTAAATCCTTAATTAACCTCACGGTCTATGATTTTAGGCCTAAACAATTATAGTACCACACACATATTTCTATTATTTTGAAATGCATACATACATACATACATACATACATATATATATATATATATGTAAGATGAATAACTTAATATATATATATATAAAACATATGTTCAATTTAACAAAAAATTCTAAAGAATAATGAGAATAAAATTGCTTAATTAACAATAAATTTAAATAAAAATTATTTTTTTTTGTAAAAAACTCATTACGAGCACATGATGTTGGACCATTTTTTCAACATTTAAAATTAAGTTAATTTTCATCTGCATATTAACCCAATAAGATAGTTATTCAATCCATATTAAAGAACAAAAGCCTGAAAAATAAAGGATAAAGGTTCAAATTCATAAAATTTTAATCAATATTTTTTATTTAGATCAAATCTAATAAAAACTCTTTTAGGATAAATCATTTTTTATCTAAATTATAGGTAAGCTAGAATACTGAATTATTTCTAATTAGAATTCTACTAAATCTTAAATTATCTCCCTTTAAAATCCCACTTGAACTAATTTTTTAAATAATTTAACGAATCAACGGGAGCATAGAAAGAAAAGAAACAACAGAAGAAATAGGTTTTTTTCTTCATATACAAATAAATTTATTTGTTGATATGAGGTGACAAAATCTGATATCAACAATTGGCATCACTTGTGGGAAAAAAACAAAAGTCAATTTCGCATTTAAGGGGAATCTATTACGGCAATAAAACTTTATGGTGTGCTAAAATGTATGCATTTATTTTATTTGTATTGATTGTATATATGGTTTAATATATTTGATGTTGATAAGATATCTGAATATTTTCTTTTTTTTAATATTAATTGTATACATGGTGAATATTTGATCTTGATAAAATATTTGAGTATTTATTTTTATTTATATTAATTGTATACATAATGTAATATATTTAACATTGATAAAATATTTAAATATTTTATTTTATTTATGTTAATTGTATACATGGTTAATATATTTGATTTTGATAAAATGTTTGAGAGAGTGTGTTCAATCTCTCCTGATGATAAGATATCTTGTAATATTACAGAATTTTCTATCACATTAGAGCATGAGTTGATCCCCAATTTGTAAAAAAATTATACTAGGTGTTTTGGAATATAGAAAAATTGTCATATTTAGACTTCTATTACATATATTCCATATATTTAAATTTTAATGTAATATTAAGAAAAGGTAAATACAAATAAAATTTCAAAAAAAATTTATTCAATTTAAATAAAAAATAAATTTCTAAAACAGAATGATAAATGAATACACACTGTTTCAGCCAATAAACAGACGACGAATTACATAGTTTCATGAATAAATATTAATTGAATCCAAATCAAAATATCATTAGGGTTCAAAATTAAATATCGTTAGGATATAAAGCAAAATAAATTTACTCAAAATATCTATCTGGTACAAATGTAATAACATTTAGCGCGAACAAAAAAAAAAATTCTCCAAATTAAATATCTTTTAGGTTCAAATCTAAGCACCTTTTAGATCCAGATCTAAATATCTCTTAAGTTCAAATCTATTATAAATGTTTTATCTAGAATTAAATGTTTTTCAAATCTAAATCTAAATATCTCTAAGGTTCTAATCTATTATCAATATTTTATTCATAATTAAATATCTTTATCTATTCAATATTTATCCTTTTCAGCTTTAACTATTTATATTTTATACTTAAATCATGTAAAAGTTTAATATCTGAACCTAATGACTTGCTAAAATAATCTTATTTGACTAATAATTTTTAACTATCAATAATACAGTCTAAAAAATTTATAATTTATTATTTGTCAAGATCACTATACTTTATGCATTGAATTATAGATATTATGATTTTAAATTTGTTATAATGTTAAAATAAGTTGAGTTATTTTCATATTTGTTTCTATTATTTGTTTATAAGTGTACGTTCGCTCTCATATAAGGATGGCAAAATTCTCCACGGGGCCCCAAACCCAGGGGATCCACTCTCAATGGGAGAGAATTCAGATAAATTTACGAGAAATGGGGCGGTGAACGAGGAGAAATTAATCCTCAATTTATTAATGGGACGAGAATTGGTTTATCTCTTCCCACCCCACCCCCACCCCATTACCCAATAAAACATAATATAAATATATTATAATTTATAAATTAAATTTTATATATGTAAATATAATTTTATATTATAATTTTTAAAATTATATATTATAATTAAATATAATTAGTAATAAAAAATTATGAAGTCATGAATTAATGTTATAAAAAATATAATATATAAATAAAAAGTAAAAGATTAAAAATTAAAAAGATCTTATATTGTGTTTCCAATAATATATTAATAATATTTTTTATTTAAGTTAATTAAATTCTTATATTATTAAAATTAATTTATAAAAATAATATAAAATAGAAAATTGATATGAGGATGGGAACTCATTCCCCTTGCGGGGATTCTCTATCCCTATCCCATTAAATTTAGTAGGAAATGAAGTAGGAAATAGGAGTCAAAATAGAAAACGGGGCAGGGAATGGGGCATGCCTCCCAACCCCCACCCTGCCCCATTGCCATCCCTACTCTCATATTAATATAGTGGCACTAAAAGAGTAAAATTAACTTTTATAGATTTTTTTTAATTAACAGGAAAAAAGAATAGAGATTACAATTTATTATTTCTACCTAAATTTTGAATTAATTATGTTGTACCAACTTACAACATATTTTTGAATATCACAACCACCAAAATTTGTGAAATCACCTTCTTCAAAGTTGTAGGTAGATGACTCAGTTTTCTAATGGTTCATATCTCACTCTTGTTGATTTTATAGAACGTAAGTTGTGTTGAAAATAGATAGATATGTTTAAGTTACATTTTTCTACTGCTCTTTTAGAATGATGGCTTTTTTTGATAGCCAACCAGTTAAAATTTGAGAAAGTTTAAAACATAAACGATTTAGACCACTTTGTCAGGTTTTTGGAGCACCCATCTGTATAATTTTTGGGTACGTATTTTGGGATATACAGCCTAAATACAGTGCCATGTTGGGCTAGTCTAAAGATGCATTTGAGTTCTATTGAAGCCTAACTTTGTCTTATTAATTACTCGAACTAATCCAAGCTTTGGCCTACAAAGTTGTGAAGTAATGAGTCTATGTTTGTCTAGCCCAGAAATCATATCAATTGATGTTTTGGATTGAAAGATACATTCATTATACGAAACCTGCGCAAAACTAACTATTTAGTTCAATTCATGTTTTAGAATTCAATATAAAAAAATATGCTTTATTTTTGGGGAATAGAAGAACATTATTAAATCTAAATTATAATATTTCTTTTGATAAGTCTATACTTTTAAACATTCATCACACCCTACAATCAGCTTATTATTAGTCTCTAATAATATAAACAATATCATTTACAATTGATTTATAGAATTTACATCCAAAGTAATAATTATTCCTCTTCTTTTGATCTTTTTCTTTTTAAAATAAACAAACTCTCACTTAAAGATTTATTATACATGTACCAAATACTTATTAGTCAAGTTATTAACAAACCATCTTTTTGTGTTTTTTGTAATTAATACACATTTTGAGATTTAATTGGGATAAAATAATATTAGTTCAAAATTTTGTCAAGGTAAACTTCTTTGGGCAAAAATTATTTTTATCTCTTTTTTTTTTCGTTGGCTTTTTCTCTTTTTTTTTTTCTAATATTAACCCATGTAGCGAGCTTTTAGCCAATAACTCTTAGACTAGTTGGCCTTAGGGTATTAGGTGTTAAAACACCCTTACGGACTAATTACTCGAGTTAAAGTTAGGAACTTATTCATACTAGAATTTTATCGTTGTACGTGAATATTCACTGCTGATTAGGTAAGAAGCTCAATTATTACGTAAAACAAAAGAGCTCTTAGTTGCTACCTTTAATAAAACAAAAGAGCTCAAATATTGTAAAACTCTAATATGTCATCCACAATCACGTATCAAAGTGTATATATGAAAGATAGTTTATGAATACTTATTGATTGAGTATCTGAGTAGAATTTGTTTTACGATGATGATGTGGGAGTCTATAGATTTGATCAATTCAAAAGGAAGTGAATGATAAATCCTTTATTATGATATTCAAAAATCAAAACAAATGATAATACATATCTACCAGGATGTGTCTCAAGAGTAAGATTACTCCACCTCTACCATCTTTACAAATTATGAATCTAAAAAAGTTTTTTTTTTTTCTAGTGACATAAAAATGACTAATATCAACTACACTCCCCCGAACCAGATTGCAATATTGTCTTCAATGTTTGAATGCACAGAGGTATAATATAGAGAACATTACCTGAGATGGTAGTTATTGAAAAACAAGTAAAACTTGAAACAAACCTAAGCAAAAATAACTAAAAAAAATAACAAAATGCAATGAGTAAAAAAATAAGAAAAGTTACAATTGAAGCAACAAATTCAACTTACGCTTTTACTACTTTTACTCGACTATTATAATCGTGCCATTGTTGGATCTAGTTCATGGACAAAATTCTACAATTGATGGATCAAGTCATTAGTAGTTAGAGCAGAAATGAGGAGTTTGCGAGTCGTTTATGAAATAAAGTTTTGTTCTATAGCATGATCAAGAAAAGATAACAACTTGTTAAATAAATCATTAATATTTAGCAATCCTATGGGCTTTTGGTGAATGGTGAGTTGTGCCCAGTATGTAATTTGAAAAATTTCCGCTAAAGTTCCAAAACCACCTGGTAAGGCAACAAAAGCATATGCAAAATTAAGCATTTTGGCAATTGTTTCATGCATTTTTAAGATCATTAATTCTTCTTCAATCGTTTTGCCAATGATGTTACTTGCAGATAAAGCCTTTGGTATGACACCTACAACCTTACTTCCTCTTACATGTGCAACAGTTGACACATACCCCATTAACTTAAGGCGGCCTCCTCCATATACTAGGTTAAGTTTTTACTCAATTAAAACTCGACTGAGGTTGTTTGTTGCTTTTACAAACTCTTCACCTTTCCCAGGCTTGACCCATAAAAAACACAAATAGTTTTAAATTGACGAACAGAAACTCCTTCCATTTTTGCAATCTTTTACCCTTGTCAGTGATTCAAATTTTACATAAAAATAGAGAAGTTGAGGTGCTGTATTTGTACAATTTAAGGAAAAAATGCATTAACTAAACCAACAGGGTTAGGCCAGCTGTTGTCACAAAAGTTTGAATTTAAAAAACGTAAAAATGTCGAAGATAACAACTAATATTAGAATCTAAAATTTTTTAAGAATGACAGTTAAAAATTAATATTTACAGATAGTTGTGATTGTGGCTCACATTTTCTTCTGATTTTACGCCCAGTAACAGCTTAAACGCCCTCTAAGGGTCGAAGATTGGCTTCTCATCCAATTTTCTTATAAATTGGCAAATAAAATCTTTTAAAGTCAGATTCCCAAGGCTATAACGATCATGTTCCTTTTGAAATTACGTGTACAAATTGAGAATTTGACGTTGCACATATCCACTGGAATGTGTCTCAAGAGTCAGTAGAATATTATCTAAAGATTGGTTACTCAGTCCATTCTTAATGAATTGAATTTTATCTTCCTTATTAGTAGACACTATCCTTAGAGAACGACATCCCTTGTTATAAGTTGATCGTGCACATTTATAACATGTAATGTTTTCGCTCTTCGTTTATTTACAAAAGAGCTCTTCCCTAAGCTAGGCATGTTTAGGCATGTATGAAACAAATAAATTAGAAAACTCACTTGCTAAACGTATCTTTACTTCAATTATTCAACGCCCATCTTTAAGAATGCTGTTAAGTATAAGCATTCTTAATTTTGTATACCTAACTTGGTATATTTTTAGTAGAATATCTCTAGGAAAAGAAGGAAAATATGTTTGCAATCTAGAAAGAATGACATCCATAATGAAAAGAAGAAATGAAAAGAAAAATAAATAAGAGAGAATTTTTTTTTTGGGTATCAGTAATTGTTGGCAACTAAAAGAACTGATTTGAAGAGTCACAGAGTATCGTTATCCGCCAGTTGATAGAGAAAGCAACTGAAAACAAAAATGAAATCAATAAAATAATAACACAAGAAAACAAGTAATGTATATATAACAAAAAATCGTCAAGTGTTGTAAATAAGTTCATTCAGAGTGATAGACTCTAACTTACTTGGAAAATTCTTGAAGAATGGCTTTAAAGGGCATCTAATAACTTTAAAAACATTGCCACTTTTTGGGTTTTCAATCTCAACAACACCATGTGGATAAACCGTTTTGACAATGAAAGGATCTGTCCATTTTGAACGAAGTTTTCCAAGAAATAGATGTAATCTTGAATCAGACAAAAGAACTTTTTATGAAGGTTCAAATGATTTTGTTATGATGTGTTTATCATGAAACACCTTATCTAATTGGAGTTTTCTCAATGATCCTGCTTTGCCTAGGTCAAAATTAAGCATTTTATTGGCTCAAAAAGCTTTATGTTCCAATTCCACAAGGAGGTGACAAGCCTTTCTAAAAATAAGTCTATAAGGAGACATGTCCAGATGACCATATCTTCGAGCAGGGATATGGAGTTGGGACCCTAGATCCAAGTCTAAAACAAAAAAAAAAAGAAAGAGAAAGTAGGTTAAGGTGAGTATGGGATGCAAGGTTAGATCTCATGAGTAAGTGGCTCGCCGAGTTACCATGTTCAACCTGGGTCTAGATTTCAGACATCGAGTGAGCTTTAATTCAAGTAAGGGTTGATGTCAGTGACATGGGGGAAAGCTAATGCAATTTTGATAATCATGTTGCAAGGAAAAAGAGCTTTCTCAGGCAAGCAAGTCTACTTTATTAGCAATTAGGTCATTACGGGTAGGTTAGCTACTTAATTTGATGTCTGATAGGTGGTAGTGAACAGAGTGTGAGATGATTGTTGTTGAAAGCCCATCCTTTAGCCCAAGCCCCCATTTCCTCAAATAGAGAAGCTTCAGGAATTAGGAACTCAACTCTTTATAGGATTAATGTTCTAGCTGAACTATTCCTCTTAATTATGAATTTGCCATTATGAAGGCTGCAATGGATTGGCCTTAGTTAGTCTTCAATGGCTTATTAGGCCCTTGTATAGCCACATATTTCTTTCCATCTTTCTCTAAAGATCTAACTGAAAGGTTCAACGACAATCAGAGAAGCATAACTTGTACTTTCGGGTCATAAGCTGGGTATTTGGTCGATCGCCTCACTGCTTTTCCACAGAATAAATTCGAAGATAGATATGATGGAGATATATTTAGTGGCCTTTTTTCGCTGGCATCATAAGTTGGTAGATAAGAGAGGTCCCTAAAAGGATAGCTTTCACTAGAACTCTTAAAGGGTGCTTTAAAAATAGTAGCTATACTTGGATAGAGAGAATTCTCAACCTTCGCCGTAGCATCCCCTATAACCAAGCTTCTATCCATCCAATTCGGTGTTTATATGTATCCCTTTTTTTGTGCTATGTTCTAGTTACGTCATGCGATCTAGTAAGGATCTAATGGTTGTTAGTTTTAAGTCTTGGACTAAAGTCTCTTTAGTTTAATATCTAAAACCTACTTTTCTTTCTTTTGTTTAACTACCTTTCTTGCTTCCTCCGTCGAGTTGCTTTCTAATTTTTCTTAAAAAATTTATGAAAAATAATTGAATAGGAAGGAAGTTCACTTCGTACGCTTTCCTATCTCTGACTTTCCGGACTCGACTTTCTACTGACCAGTTATAGGCCTCTTTCTTACTCTATTACTGGGCAAAAGGCTAGGCAAGTCCTTTCTTACGACCACTTCGATCCTTATTGATTAATTAATTGGATGAATCACTGGTCTGTTTTTATGTTATGAGCATTTGCTTGATTTTCTTTTCTATTTCAGTAATGGAATAAGCAGTTATACATACCAATTAAAGAGAAGAAGTGGAACTCTTTAGGCTTCCCTGCCTACCTATTGAATGAATAATAGGGTAGGGGGCGGTCTACCTAAAAGGATGACGAACTCAAGTAAGCTAGAAATTCGCTTATGAGAACTTCGCAATTGGGCTAAACCCTTACAAAAATATATAATATAAATAATAGAAGAAGCTACTGTAGCTTTTGTCTCCCACCTAAGAGACATAAGACTCTCATAGTCTTATTTTGCTTAGCCTTATCCTTCCGCGAGAACCAGTACAATGCTTGCCCTATCCATGTCCATCATTTCTTGTGATCTAAAATAATTCAAGAAGCCTTCACCCCAAGAGGAGCCTTATTCACTTCACTGGTTGGTCAATATAAACAAAGAAAACGAAAAGAGACTATGAGGAAAGAAACAAAGGTGAAGGGGAAGAAGAACCAAAAAGAAGAAGACGCAAGCGAGAAAATAAACAAAGTCAAAGAAGAACCCAGATCCCTTTTCTTCTCTTTTTGTTGTTTTAATTTTATGGATAAATGTGAAATTATATTTTTATTTGTGGTAGAAAATTCTTTTGGAAATTGATACAAATATTTGATAAAAATCAAATTATATTATGATCATTTCTAACATGCATTTAAAATTTGTTCACTAATGCAAGCAATATGGGATAAATTACTATATTATCCTTAGCCCACAAAACTTTTTCATTAACAGAAGTAACGTTGAATGAGTTTTGAGGTATTTTCAAAATAATAGGGAGATAAGGAGAATTTGCTCAAACAAGGAGGATGTATCGGGCTTATTGCCACTTTCAATATATATTATACTTCATACTTATTAGTTAATATGTATATAACTAATTATATTTATTTGAGAACTATAATTTAATTTCTAATATGCAAGTTAATCATTTAATAAACTCTTACTAATTTTATAGTTAAAGCTAAGTTTTATTGTTATTATAATGTTTATGAATAATTGACTATGTTTATTTTTTAATTTATCATTATAAATTATGGAATATATTGATGTTTTAGTATTAAAATTTTAAGAATAAATTAAATAAAACTATATTTAGAAATGAAAGTAATAGGAAATTAAAAATTTATTAAAGAATATATAATTAATTTCTAAATAAAGAACTTTTTTGTTTAAGAGAAATAGAATAAATTGTTTTCCCTCTATAATTACTTGTTTTAATCAGATAAAGGAATATTATTCCCTTTTCTATTCCTTTCCTTTTTCTATTTGTTTTCTTTCTTCTTCCCCTTTCTTTCTCCTTTCAAAATTTCGAGCCAAACATGCCTAATAGTTGTAAGATGTAATGTAAATTTTAACCAAACTGAAATTTACATATATTCAATAAATTTGGTCATTCATTTGATAATTAAATCAGCAATTCTTTTTAGCATTTGGTTAAAAATAGAAGTAACATTATGTAATAATTAAATTAGAAAATAATGAAAACAATATCAATTGAATGATTATCTTCTTCTCAAAAGGGTAGAAATCTTTCTAATCCCAAAAGTTTGACCTAATACTATTATTGATCGTAATGCTTTAAAAAAACATGATAAAAAGTCTTAATTTATTAAAAAACAACTAGACAACAATAACTAATAAAATTTACTATGAAACCTTTAAAATTAAGTAAAATACAATATATTTATTTAAAATATATTACTCATATAGTTATATTGTAATTATTTTTAATAAAAGATGTTCATGAAAATAAATTATTTTATAATCTATGTTAATTCTTAACCATTCATAAAAAAATTTCAAAATCACCTAGTGAGATTTTTTTTTTTTGTTTGAAAGCAATAACATAAAACCTTCATTCCATATAAGGAAAGATTACAATAGTAGATTTACACGAATAGGTGCAGAAAAGATATACGTTGGTTATATTTCATCTCTTCAACAAGTTTAGTAATGAGCATAATGGCCCTATTGTTCCGATGGAAAGAAGAACCTATGATTAGCTTTTCGGGAAATTTCCAAACGAACAATTTCAACGAAATCTTTCAATTTCTTATTTTACTATGTTCAACTCTATGTATTCCTCTATTCATGGAGTATATTGAATGTACAGAAATGGCTATAACAGAGGTTGAATCAATCATCAGAAGAAGAATTAGGCCAAAAATTACGATACTATAAAAAGTAATTATAATAAATAACCAAATAAGGAGAAAATAACAAAATATCTTGACAGTTGGTGTTTTTTGAAGAGTTTAACAAGTTAATAAACTTTAAAATACAGAAGATGAATTTGAAGTTGGATCTTTTTGGAAAGACTCTTCATAGCTCCTTAGTACTGTTCTCTTTTCTTATAGTTGATCTTTCTGATTGATATTACAATAAATCTCCTGCAATATATTTTTGTACTAGAAAAAATCTCAAATCTGGAACATAACCTTATCAAATTTATCTTCATACCTCAAAAAACTTGCAAATCTAGAAGAGAAACCTACCACAATAATATAATCAAACAAAAAACTATAAAACTGCTACAGATCTAGAGATAAGTAGAAATAAACCATCATTAAGTAAAAAAAAAATTTATCAAATATAAATATACTATAATAAATTTAAATTTAGGTGCAAATATGCTTTTAGTAAGAAAAGAGTAACCAAACACAAAAAGAAAGCATAAATGCCTTACGGGAGATGGAGAAAATCTCTATCTCCGACGAGGAGAAAGAGAGGTAAATGAAAGTGTCAGACGGGGGAAAGGAAGGGAAGAAAAGAGAAGCCTCGGAAGAGTCTTCCTAACTACGTTCCTTGTGGGGGTTAATAAAACCAAAGAAATCATAATAGCGAAGCTGTTTAGCAGCAGCAATACCACTAATACCAAACCCAATGATTCCAATGTTTGAAGAACAATTTTGAAAAATAGTATTACCCACTAACCGTGTTGAATTTATTTTCATCGATATATGCCGTAAGTGTCACCTATTTATGGAGAAGTAGGATGAACATTTCATTTTTAGTTATTAAATTAAGGGGAGAGGACTTGGAATTCCTAAGGTTTAGTTTATTGAAATAATTAATTTTAATAGTTTTTAAAATATTTAAAAAAAATTTTAAAATAACAAGTATATTTTATTAATATTAGTTATTAAAAAAATTAATTATTAAATTTTTAAAATTTGACATAATATAATATATTTATAAAAAATACATTAATAAATAGTACATTAATAATGTAATATTTATTAATATATTATAAGTTTGTATATCTTATGAATAATAAGTTTTATTTTTATTATATTTTATATATTTTTCTATATGTAAATATAAATTATAAAACAATCATAAGTGTTGTATTATAATATATTTTATTGAGAGACTAATATTTATTCATAATTTATTTTTATTATCTAATTAATATTGAATTGTTAATATATTATAAAATAAATAAATTTAAATTTCAGTTATAATATTTATTAACATATTAATAAAATATATAATTTATAATATGTTAATAAATATTACATTATTAATGTATAAAAAAATATTATGATTTTTATTTATTAATGTACTTTTGATAAATATATTATATTTTATCAAATTTAAAACATTTAACAATTATTTATGTTAAATAACTACTACTAATAGAGATATAATCATTATTTTTAAATAAATTTATAGGTACTTTCTAAAGTATTAAAATTAATCAGTCCAATAAACTAAACTTTAGCAACTTGTATAGCCTTTTCCTTACTTCATACAATACTTTCAATTTGGTATATTTATAATGCGGCAATTATACATAGAATGGAATTAGAAATTGTACAATCAAAATTATATATAGAATCTCATACCACCAATTACGGTAATATATAAATTATACTAGTTAAATTTATTGCTAATAAAATGGATTTTATTTCATATATATGGTAGTTAAAATCTAGATTTAAATTCTAAATTTATCTCTACATTAGTTTCTTTTCCACCTGATTCTTGTATATATACACCGTGGGAAAATCAAATAAAAAAATTAAAGGTGCATGCAACCTTTGTTACAATACTATATTCAAGATACAGATAGGCATATGAAGAAGATTTCTTCAAAGATGATTTTTGTGGTGGCTCTCATGATCATTGCAACTTGTCAGTTTCTTTCTATATGAATCGTAGTTTATATTTGTCTATAAATTTTTTTATATATTTATATTTATGTGATGTGTTGTGAATTAATTCAGGGGAGTTGCAGACTTTGGTGGAAGCTCAACCTAAATGTTCGAAGGATGATGATTGTGTTGGCCGAATTATTTGCCCGGGTCCGGGACCGATAAAATGTCAGAATAATACTTGTAAATGTTTACCTAATCCACCAAAACTTTCTGGTTCTTTCGTTGACAAAGGCCAGTGAGTGCTGCTTGCAAAATTAAGGGAAAAGTATATGGCCTTTGTTATAGTTTACTCCTTCAAATAAATGATTCTTTGTGTTTTGTTAAATTCATTTGAATGCTTAATATCTTTAATTTCGTGGTTTTATTTATTGTTGAAGCCAAAATTTCTATGTTACATGAATGATTATATGCACGAATGTTAAACTAATAGTTAACAAATAAATTTTATGTACATAGAAAATTAACTTAAATACAACCTATCAAGTGCAAGGTATCTAAATAATGAAACTTAAGAATAAATAATTCGAGTGAAACAAAGATTCATGTTGATAAAATATTTTTCTCCCTTTTTTTTATGGTTAAAAAAAGTCTCTCCTTCGTCCAATTTCTTTTTTTTTTTTTTCCTTCTAATTCATTTTCATAGTAATCAATTTCTTTTTCTTTTAAGAAAAATTTCAAAAAAAATCTAAAAAGATAAATTTGAAATCTTTTTCCCTTCTCTCCCATTTTTATATAATCAATTTCTTCTTTTAGGAAAACATAATTTAAAAAAAGTCTAAAATAGTAAATTTGAATATTTTTCTTTTCTCTCTCACTTTATAATAATCAATTTCTTCTTTCTAAGGAAAAAATAATTTAAAAAATCTAATATTAAATTTGAATCTTTTTCTTTTCTCTTCCATTTTTATAGTAATCAATTTTTTGTTTTTAAAAATTTAAAAGAATTAAAAGTTAGAAAATAAGAAAAATAGAATTCTACTAAATCTTAAATTATCTCCCTTTAGAATCCTACTTGATCTGATTTTTTAAATAATTTAACAAATCAACGAGAGTATATAAAGGAAAGAAACAACAGAAGAAATAGGTTTTTTTCTCCATATATAAATAAATTTATTGGTTGATATCAGGTGACGAAATCTGATATCAACAATTGGCATCATTTGTGGGGAAAAAACAAAAGTCAATTTCGCATTTAAGGGGAATCTATTACGACAATAAAACTTTATGGCGTACTAAAATGTATGTATTTATTTTATTTGTATTGATTGTATATATGGGTTAATATATTTGATGTTGATAAGATATCTGAATATTTTGTTTTTATTTATATTAATCGTATACATGGTGAATATTTGATCTTGATAAAATATTTGAGTATTTATTTTAATTTATATTAATTGTATACATAATGTAATATATTTAAGTATTTTATTTTTTTTATTTATGTTAATTGTATACATGATTAATATATTTGATTTTGATAAAATATTTGAGAGAGTGTGTTCAATCCCTCCTGATGATGAGATGTCCTGTAATATTGTAGAATTTTCCATCACATTAGAGCATGAGCTGATTCCGAATTTGTGAAAAAATTATATTAGGTGTTTTGGAATATAGAAAAATTGTCATATTTAAACTTTTATTACATATTTTGCATATATTTAAATTTTAATGTAATATTAAGAAAAGGTAAATACAAATAAATTTTCAAAAAAAATTTATTCAATTTAAATAAAAAATAAATTTCTAAAAAAGAATGATAAATGAATACACACTGTTTCAGCCAATAAACAGACGACGAATTATATGGTTTCATGGATAAATATTAATTGAATCCAAATCAAAATATCATTGTGGTTCAAAATTAAATATCATTAGGATATAAAGCAAAATAAATCTACTCAAAATATCTTTTTGGTACAAATGTAATAACATTTGGAGTAAACAAAAAAAAAATATTTCTCTAAATTAAATATCTTTTAGGTTCAAATCTAAGTACCTTTCAGATCCAGATCTAAATATCTTTTAAGTTCAAATCTATTATAAATATTTTTTCTAGAATTAAATATTTTTCAGATTTAAATTTAAATATCTCTAAGGTTCTAATCTATTATTAATATTTTATTCATAATTAAATATCTTTATCTATGCACTATTTATCCTTTTCAGCTTTAACTATTTATATTTTATACTTAAATAATGTAAAAGTTTAATATCTGAACCTAATGACTTGTTAAAATAATCTTATATGACTAATAATTTTTAACTATCAATAATACAGTCTAAAAAATTTATAATTTATTATTTGTCAAGAACACTATACTTTATGCATTGAATTATAGATATTATGATTTTAAATTTGTTATAATGTTAAAATAAGTTGAGTTATTTTCATATTTGTTTCTATTATTTGTTTATAAGTGTACGTTCGCTCTCATATAAGGATGGCAAAATTCCCCACGGGGCCCCAAACCCATGGGGATCTACCCTTAACGGGAGAGAATTCAGATAAATTTATGGGAAATGAGGAGGGGAACGAGAAGAAATTAATACTCAATTTATTAATGGAATGAGAATTGGTTTACCTCTCCCCACTCGACCCCCACCTCCACCCCATTTCCCAATAAAACATAATATAAATATATTATAATTTATAAAAATAAATTTTATATATGTAAATATAATTTTATATTATAATTTTTAAAATTATATATTATAAAATTAAATATAATTAGTAATAAAAAATTATGAAGTCATGAATGAATGTTATAAAAAATATAATATATAAACAAAAAGTAAAAGATTAAAAATTAAAAAGATCTTATATTGTGTTTCCAATAATATATTAATAATATTTTTATTTAAGTTAATTAAATTCTTATATTATTAAAATTAATTTATAAAAATAATATGAAATAGAAAATTGATATTGGGATGGGAACTCATTCCCCGTGCGGGGATTCTCCATCACTATCCTATTAAATTTAGTAAGAAATGAGGCGGAGAATGGGAGTCAAAATAGAAAATAAGGCAGGGAATGGGGTATGTCTCCCCACCCCCACCCGCCCCATTGTCATCCCTACTCTCATATTAATATAGTGGCACTAAAAGAGTAAAATTAACTTTTATAAACTTTTTTAATTAACAGAAAAAAAGAATAGAGATTACAATTTATTATTTGTACCTAAATTTTTAATTAATTATGCTGTACCAACTTGCAACATATTTTTCAATATTAAAACCACCAAAATTTGTGAAATCACCTGCTTCAAAGTTGTAGATGGATGACTCAGCTTTCTAATGGTTCACATCTCACTCTTGTTGATTTTGTAGAATGTAAGTTGTGTTGAAAATAGATAGATATGTTTAAGTTGCATTTTTCTATCGCTCTTTTAGAATGATAGTTCCTTTTTATAGCCAACCAGTTGAAATTTGAGAAAGTGTAAAACATAAAAAATTTAGACTTCTTTGTCAGGTTTTTGGAGCACCCATCTGTATAATTTTTAGGTATGTATTTTGGAGATACAGCCTAAATACAGTACCATGTTGGGCTAGTCTGAAGATGCATTTGAGTTATGTTGAAGCTTAATTTTGTCTCATTAATCACTCGAACTAATCCAAGCTTTGGCCTACAAAGTTGTGAAGTAATGAGTCTATGTTTGTCTGGCCCAGAAATCATATCAATTAATGTTTTGAATTGAAAGATACGTTCATTATACGAAACCTATGCAAAACTAACTACTTAGTTCAATTCATGTTTTAGAATTCAATATAAAAGAATATGTTTTATTTTTGGGGAAGAGAAGAACATTATTAAATCTAAATCATAATATTTCTTTTAATAAGTCTATATTTTTAAACATTCATGACACTCCCCAACCAGCGTATTATTAGTCCCCAAAGCAATATCATTTATAATTGATTTATAGAAATTCAAAGTAATAATCATTCCTCTTCTTTTGATCTTTTCAAAATAAACAAACTCTCACTTAAACATTTATTATACATGTACCAAATACTTATTAGTCAAGTTATTAACAAACCATCTTTTTGTGCGTTTTGTAACTAATACACCTTTTGAGATTTAATTGGGATAAAACAATATTAGTTTTAAATTTTGTCAAGGTAAACTTTTTTGGGCAAAAATTATTTTTATCTCCTTTTTTTTCGTTGGCTTTTTCTCTTTTTTTTTTTTTTGTTGCCTAATATTAACCCATGTAGCAAGCTTTTGGCCAATAACTCTTAGACTAGTTGGCCTTAGGGTATTAGGTGTTAAAACACCCCTACGGACTAATTACTAGAGTTAAGGCTACGAACTTATTCATACTAAAACTTTATCGTTTTACTTAAACATTTACTGCTGATTAGGTAAGAAGCTCGATTATTACGTAAAACAAAAGAGCTCTTAGTTGCTACCTTTAATAAAACAAAAGAGTTCAAATATTGTAAAACTCTAATATGTCATCCACAATCATATATCAAAGTGTGTATATAAAAGATTGTTTATGAATACTTATTGATTGAGTATCTGAGTAGAATTTGTTATATGATGATGATGTAGGAGTCTATAGATTTGATTAATTCAAAAGGAAGTGAATGATAAATCCTTTATTATGATATTCAAAAATAAAAACAAATGATAATACATATCTACTAGGATGTGTCTCAAGAGTAAGATTACTCCCAACTCTACCATCTTTAAAAATTATGAATCTAAAAGGGTTTTTTTTTTTTTTTTTTAGTGACATAAAAATGACTACTTATATCAACTACACTCCCCTTAACCAGATTGCAACATTGTCTTTAATGTTTGAATGCAGAGAGGTACAGTGTAGAGAACATTACTTGAGATGGTAATTATTGAAAAACAAATAAAACCTGAAGCAAACTTAAGCAGAAATAACTAAAAAAAATAACAAAATGCAATGAGTAAAAAAAATAAGAAAAGTTACAATTGAAGCAACAAATCTAACTTGTGCTTATACTGCTTTTACTTGACCATTATAATTGTGTCATTGTTGGGTCTGGTTCATGGACAAAATTCTGCAATTGATGGATCAAGTCATTAGCAGTTGGAGTAGAAATGAGGAGTTTGCAAGTCGTCTATGAAATAAAGTTTTGTTCTATAGCATGATCAAGAAAAGATAATAACTTGTTAAATAAACCATTAATATTTAGCAATCCTATGGGTTTTTGGTGAATGGTGAGTTGTGCCCAGTATGTAACTTGAAAAATTTTCTCTAAAGTCTCAAAACCATCTGGTAAGGCAATAAAAGCATCTGCAAAATTAAGCATTTTAGCAATTGTTTCATGCATTTTTGAGACCATTAATTCTTCTGCAATCGTTTTGCCAATGATGTTACCTGCAGATAAAGCCTATGGTATAACACCTACAACCTTACTTCCTCCTACATGTGCAACAATTGACACACACCCCATTAACCTAAGGCTTGCTCCTCTATATACTAGGTTAAGTTTTCACTCAATTAAAACTCGACCAAGGTTGTTTGCTGCTTTTACAAACTCTTCACCTTTCCAGGGCTTAACCCATAAAAAACACAAATAGTTTTAAATTGACGAATAGAAACTCCTTCCATTTTTGTAATCTTTTACCCTTGTCAGTGATTCAAATTTTATATAAAAGTAGAGAAGTTGAGGCGCTGTATTTATGCAACTTAAGAAAAAAATGCATTAACTAAACCAACAAGGGTAGGCCAGCTGTTGTCACAAAAGTTTGAATTTAAAAAACATAAAAATGTCGAAAATAACAACTAATATTAGAATCTAAAAATTTTTAAGAATGACAGCTAAAAATTAATATTTACATATAGTTGTAATTGTGGCTCACATCTTCCTCTAATTTTACGTCCAGTAACGGCTTACACGCCCTCTAAGGGTCGAGGATTGGCTTCCCATCCAATTTTCTTATAAATTGGCAAATAAGGTCTTTTAAAATCAGATTCCCAGGATTATAACGATCATGTTCTTTTTGAAATGGCGTGTACAAATTGAGAATTTCACGTTGCACATATCCACTAAAATATGTCTCGAGAGTTATTAGAATATTATCTAAAAACTCATTACTCAGTCCATCCTTAATGAATTGAATTTTATCTTCTCTGTTAGTAGACACTATCCCTAAAGAACGACATCCCTTGTGACAAGTTGAACATGCACATTTATAACATACTTGTAATATTTTCGCTCTTCGTTTCTTTGCAAAAGAGCTCTTACCTAAGGCAGGCATGTTTAGGCATGTATGAAACAAATGAATTAGAAAACTCACTCACTAAACGTATCTTTGCTTTAATTATTTAACGCACATCTTCAAGAATGCCGTTAAGCATAAGCATTCTTAATTTTGCATACCTAACTTGATACATTTTTAGTAGAACATCTCTAGGAAAAGAAGGAAAATATGCTTGCAATATAGAAAAAATGACATCTATAATGAAAAGAAGAAATGAAAAGAAAAATAAATGAGAGAGAATTTTTTTTTTTTTTTTTGGGTATCAGTAATTGTAGGCAACTGAAAGAATCGACTTGAAGAGTCACGGAGTATCGTAATCTGCCAGTTGACTAAGAAAGCAACTGAAAACAAAAATGAAATCAATAAAATAATAACACAAGAAAACAAGTAATGTATATATAACAAAAAAATCGTCAAGTGTTGTAAATAGGTTCATTCAGAGTGATAGACTCTAGCTTGCTTAGAAAATTATTAAAGAATGGCTTTAAAAGGCGTCCAGTAACTTTAAAAACATTGCTACTTTTTGGGTTTTCTATCTCAACAGCACCATGTGAATAAACCGTCTTGACAATGAAAGGACCTGTCCATTTTGAACAAAGTTTTCCAAAAAATAGATGCAATATTGAATCAGACAAAAGAACTTTTTGTGAATGTTCAAATGATTTTGTTATGATGTGCTTATCATGAAACACCTTATCTAGTTGTAGTTTTCTAAACGATCCTGCTTTGCCTAGGTTAAAATTCAGCATTTTAATAGCTCAAAAAGCTTTATGTTCCAATTTCACAGGTACGTGACAAGCCATTTCAAAAACAAGTCTATAAGGAGAAATGTCCAAATGACCTTATCTTCGAGCAGGGATATGGAGTTGGGCCCATAAATCCAAGTCTAAAACAAAGGAAAAAAAAAAAGAGAAGGTAGGTTGAGGTGAGTATGGGATGCAAGGTTGGATCTCATGAGTAAGTGGCTCGCCGAGTTACCATGGTTTACCTAGGTCTAGATTCCAAGCATCGAGTGAGCTGTAATTGAAGTAGGGGTTGATGTCAGTGACACGAGGGAAAGCTAATGAAATTTTGATAATCATGTTGCAAGGAAAAAAAGCTTTCTTAGGCAAGCAAGTCTACTTTATTAGCAATTAGGTCATTACGGGTAGGTTAGCTAATTAGTTTGATGTCTGATAGGTGGTAGTGAACAGAGTACGAGATGATTGTTGTTGAAAACCCATCCTTCAGCCCAAGCCCCTATTTCGTCAAATAGAGAAGCTTCAGGAATTAGGAACTCAACTCTTTATAAGATTAATGTCCTAGCTCAACTATTCCTCTTGACTAGGAATTTGCCATTATAAAGGCTGCAGTGGATTGGCCTTAGTTAGTCTTCAATGGCTTATTAGTCCTTTACATAGCAACCTATTTCTTTCCATCTTTCTCTAAAGATCTAACTAAAAGGTTTAGCAACAATCAGAGAAGCATAACTTGTACTTTCGGGTCATAAGCTGGGTATTTGGTCGATCGCCTCACTGCTTTTCCACAGAAAAGATTTGAAGATAGATATGATGGAGATCTATTTACTGGCCTTTTTTCGTCGGCATCATAAGTTGGCAGATAAGAGAGGTCCCTAGAAGGATAGCTTTCACTATAACTCTTAGGGGTGCTTAAAAAAAAGTAGCTGTACTTGGATAGAGAGAATTATCAGCCTTCGCCGTAGCATCCCCTATAACTAAGCTTCTATCCATCCAATTGGGTCTTTTTATGTGCTATGTTCTAGTTACGTCATGCAATCTAGTAAGGATCTAATAGTTGCTAGTTTCAAGTCTTGGACTAAAATCTCTTTAGTTTAATATCTAAAACGTACTTTTCTTTTCTTTGTTTAACTACCTTTCTTGCTACCTCAGTCGAGTTGCTTTCTAATTTTTCTTAAAAAATTTATGAAAAATAATTGAAGAGGAAGGAAGTTCACTTCGTATGCTTTCCTATCTCTAACTTTCCGGACTCGACTTTCTACTGACCAGTTATAGGCCTCTTTCTTACTCTATTACTGGGTAAAAGGCTAGGCAAGTCCTTTCTTACGACCACTTCGATCCTTATTGATTGATTGATTGGATGAATCACTGGTCTTTATTCATGTTACGAGCATCTGCTTGACTTTCTTTTTATTTCAATAGTGGAATAAGCAGTTATACATACCAATTAAAGAGAAGAAGTAGAACTCTTTAGGCTTCCCTGCCTGCCTATTGAATGAATAATAGGGTAGGGGCAGTCTACCTAAAAGTATGACGAACTCAAGCAAGCCAGAAATTCGCTTATGAGAACTTCGCAATTGGGCTGAACCCTTACAAATATATATAATATAAATAATACAAGAAGCTACTGTAGCTTTTGTCTCCCACCTAAGAGACATAAGACTCTCATAGTCTTATTCTACTTAGCCTTATCCTTCCGCGAGAACCAGTACAATGCTTGCCCTATCCATGTCCATCATTTCTTGTGATCTAAAATAATTCAAGAAGCCTTCACCCCAAAAGGAGCCTTATTCCCTTCACCGGTCAGTCAATATAAACAAAGAAAACGAAAAGAGACTATGAGGAAAAAAACAAAGGTAAAGGGGAAGAAGAACCAAAAAGAAGAAGATGCAAGCGAGAAAACAAACAAAGTCAAAGAAGAACCCAGATCCCTTTTTTTCTCTTTTTGTTGTTTTTAATTTTATGGATAAATGTGAAATTATATTTTTATTTGTGGTAGAAAATTCTTTTAGAAATTGATACAAATATTGGATCAAAATCAAATTATATTATAATCATTTCTAACGTGCATTTAAAATTTGTTTACTAATGTAAGCAATCTGGGATAAATTACTATATTATCCTTAGCCCGCAAACTTTTACATTAACAGAAGTAACATCGAAGGAGTTTTAAGGTATTTTCAAAATAATAAGGAGATCAGGAGAATTTGCTCAAACAAGGAGGATGTATCAGGCTTATTGCCACTTTCAATTTATGTTATACTTCATACTTATTAGTTAATATGTATGTAACTAATTATATTTATTTGATAATTATAATTTAATTTCTAATATGCAAGTTAAACATTTAATAAACTCTTACTAATTTTATAGTTAAAGCTAAGTTTTATTGTTATTATAATGTTTGTGAATAACTAACTATTTTTATTTTTTAATTTATCATACTAAAGTATGGAATATATTGATGTTTTAGTATTAAAATTTTATGAATAAATTAAACTATATTTAGAAATGAAAGTAATAGGAAATTAAAAATTTATTAAAGAATATATAATTAATTTCTAAATAAAGAACTTTTTTGTTTAAGAGAAATAGAATAAATTGTTTTCCCTTTATAATTACTTGTTTTAATGAGATAAAGGAATATTATTCCCTTTTCTATTCCTTTCCTTTTTCTATTTGTTTTCTTTCTTCTTCCCCTTTCTTTCTCCTTTCAAGATTTCAAATCAAACATGCCTAATAGTTGTAAGATGTAATGTAAATTTTAACCAAACTGAAACTTACATATATTCAATAAATTTCATCATGCATCTGTTAATTAAATCAGCAATTCTTTTTAGCAATTGGTTAGAAATAGAAATAACATTATGCAATAATTAAATTAGAAAATAACGAAAACAATATCAATTGAATGATTATCTTCTTCTCAAAAGGGTAGAAATCTTTCTAATCCCAAAAGTCTGACCTAATACTATTATTGATCGTAATGATTTAAAAAAACATGATAAAAATCTCTTTCTTTTTTAAAAAACCATTATTAAGTAGATAAAATTTATCAAATAGAAATATACTATAATAAATTTAAATTTAGGTGGAAATATGCTTTTAGTAAGAAAAGAGTAACCAAAAACAAAAAAGAAAGCATAAATGCTTTACGGGAGATGGAGAAAATCTCTATCTCCAACAAGGAGAAAGAGAAGTAAATGAAAGTGTCAGATGGGGGAAAGGAAGGGAAGAAAAGAGAAGCATCAGAAGAGTCTTCCTAACTACGTTCCTCGTGGGGGTTAGTAAAACCAAAGAAATCATAAGAGCAAAGCTGTTAGCAACAGCAATACCACTAATACCAAACCCAATGATTCCAATGTTTGAAGACCACTAATACCAAACCCAATGATTCCAATGTTTGAAGACCACTAATACCAAACCCAATGATTCCAATGTTTGAAGAACAATTTTCAAAAATAGTTTTGCCCACAAACCATGTTGAATTTATTTTTATCGATATATGCTGTAAGTGTCACTTATTTATGGAGAAGCAGGATGAACATTTCATTTTTAGTTATTAAATTAAGGGGAGAGGACCTGGAATTCCTAAGGTTTAGTTTATTGAAATAATTAATTTTAATAGTTTTAAAAATATTTATAAAAGTTTTAAAATAACAAGTATATTTTATTAATATTAGTTATTAAAAAAAAAATAATTATTAAATTTTTAAAATTTGACATAATATAATATATTTATAAAAAATACATTAATAAATAGTACATTAATAATGTAATATTTATTAATATATTATAAGTTTATATATTTTATGAATAATATGTTTTATTTTTATTATATTTTATATATTTTTCTATATGTAAATATAAATTATAAAATAATCATAAGTGTTGTATTATAATATATTTTTATTGAGAGACTAATATTTATTTATAATTTATTTTTATTATCTAATTAATATTGAATTGTTAATATATTATAAAAAATAAATAAATTTAAATTTTAGTTATAATATTTATTAACATATTAATAAAATATATAATTTATAATATGTTAACAAATATTACATTATTAATGTATAAAAAAAATATACTTTTGATAAATATATTATATTTTGTCAAATTTTAAACATTTAACAATTATTTATGTTAAATAACTACTACTGATAGAGATAAAATCATTATTTTTAAAAAAATTAAAATTTTTATAAGTACTTTTTAAAGTATTAAAATTAATTAGTCCAATAAACTAAACTTTAGCAACTTGTATAGCCTTTTCCTTACTTCATACAATACTTTCAATTTGGTATATTTATAATGCGGCAATTATACATAGAATGGAATTAGAAATTGTACAATCAAAATTATATATAGAATCTAATACAACCAATTACGGTAATATATAAATTATACTAGTTAAATTTATTGCTAATAAAATGGATTTTATTTCATATATATGGTAGTTAAAATCTAGATTTAAATTCTAAATTTCTCTCTAAATTAGTTTCTTTTCCACCTGATTCTTGTATATATACACCGTGGGAAAATCAAATAAAAAAATTAAAGGTGCATGCAACTTTTGTTACAATACTATATTCAAGATACAGATAGGCGTATGGAGAAGATTTCTTCAAAGATGATTTTTGTGGTGGCTTTCATGATCATTGCAACTTGTCAGTTTCTTTCTATATCAATCATAGTTTATATTTGTCTATAAATTTTTTTATATATTTATATTTATGTGATGTGTTATGAATTAATTCAGCGGAGTTGCAGACTTTGGTGGAAGCTCAACCTAAATGTTCGAAGGATGATGATTGTGTTGGCCGAATTATTTGCCCGGGTCCGGGACTGATAAAATGTCAGAATAATACTTGTAAATGTTTACGTAATCCACCAAAACTTTCTGGTTCTTTCGTTGACAAAGGCCAGTGAGTGCTGCTTGCAAAATTAAGGGAAAAGTATACGGCCTTTGTCATGGTTTACTCCTTCAAATAAATGATTCTTTGTGTTTTGTTAAATTCATTTGAATGCTTAATATCTTTAATTTAGTGTTTTTATTTATTGTTGAAGCCAAAACTTCTAAGTTACATAAATGATTATATGCACGAATGTTAAACTAATAGTTAACAAACAAATTTTATGTGCATAGGAAAGTAACTTAAATACAACCTATCAAGTACAAGGTATCTAAATAATGGAACTTAAGGATAAATAACTCGAGTGAAACAAAGATTCATGTTGATAAAATATTTTTCTCTCTTTTTTTATGGTTAAAAAAAGTCTCTCCTTCATCCAATTTCTTTTTTTTTTTGTTTTGCCTTCTAATTCATTTTCATAGTAATCAATTTCTTTTTCTTTTAAGAAAAATTTCAAAAAAAATCTTAAAAGATAAATTTGAAATCTTTTTCCCTTCTCTCCCATTTTTATATAATCAATTTCTTCTTTTGGGAAAACATAATTTAAAAAAAATCTAAAATAGTAAATTTAAATCTTTTTCTTTTCTCTCTCACTTTATAATAATCAATTTCTTCTTTTAAGGAAAAAATAATTTAAAAAATCTAATAGTAAATTTGAGTCTTTTTCTTTTCTCTTCCATTTTTATAGTAATCAATTTTTCCTTTTTAAAAATTTAAAAGAATTAAAAGTTAGAAAATAAAAAAAATAGAATACTTTTCCCCTTCTCTCCCTTTTTTAAGCAATCAATTTTTTGTAAATAAAAAAATTTTAAAAATAAATTTTCTAAAAGAAAAAGTATACGTGAAGACCTAAATCCTTAATTACCCTCACTGTCTATGATTTTAGGCCCAAAAAATTATAGTACCACACATATATTTTTATTATTTTGAAATGCATACATCCATGCATACATATATATATATATATATATATAAAAGATGAATAACTTAATATATATATGTTAAACATATGTTCAATTTAACCAAAAATTCTAAAGAATAATGAGAATAAAAATGCTTAATTAACAATAAATTTAAATAAAAATTATTTTTTTAAAAAACTCATTACGAGCATATGATGTTGGACCATTTTTTCAACATTTAAATTAAGTTAATTTTTCATCTGTATATTAACCGAATAAGATAGTTATTCAATTCATATTAAAGAACAAAAGCCTAAAAGATAAAGGATAAAGGTTCAAATTTATAAAACTTTAATGAATATTTTTTATTTAGATCAAATCTAATGAAAAATCTTTTAGGATAAATCATTTTTTATCTAAATTATAGGTGAGCTAAAATACTGAATTATTTCTAATTAGAATTCTATTAAATCTTAAATTATCTCCCTTTAGAATCCTACTTGATCTGATTTTTTAAATAATTTAACAAATCAACGAGAGTATATAAAGGAAAGAAACAACAGAAGAAATAGGTTTTTTTCTCCATATATAAATAAATTTATTGGTTGATATCAGGTGACGAAATATGATATCAACAATTGGTATCATTTGTGGGGAAAAAACAAAATTCAATTTCGCATTTAAGGGGAATGTATTACGACAATAAAACTTTATGGTGTACTAAAGTGTATGTATTTATTTTATTTGTATTGATTGTATATATGGTTTAATATATTTGATGTTGATAAGATATCTGAATATTTTGTTTTTATTTATATTAATCGTATACATGGTGAATATTTGATCTTGATAAAATATTTGAGTATTTATTTTTATTTATATTAATTGTATACATAATGTAATATATTTAAGTATTTTATTTTTATTTATGTTAATTGTATACATGGTTAATATATTTGATTTTGATAAAATATTTAAGAGAGTGTGTTCAATCCCTCTTGATGATAAGATGTCCTGTAATATTGTAAAATTTTCTATCACATTGAGCATGAGCTAATCCCCAATTTGT
The DNA here is from genome assembly GCA_022749755.1 of Azadirachta indica. Taxonomy (NCBI): domain Eukaryota; kingdom Viridiplantae; phylum Streptophyta; class Magnoliopsida; order Sapindales; family Meliaceae; genus Azadirachta; species Azadirachta indica. The sequence continues at coordinate 6,817,318 of CM040446.1, read as the reverse complement.
GAAAAAATTATACTAGGTGTTTTGGAATATAGAAAAATTGTCATATTTAGACTTCTATTCCATATATTGCATATATTTAAATACAAATAAAATATTTCTCCAAATTAAATATCTTTTAGGTTCAAATCTAAGTACATTTCAGATCCAGATCTAAATATCTCTTAAGTTCAAATCTATTATAAATATTTTATCTAGCATTAAATATTTTTCATATCTAAATCTAAATATCTCTAAGGTTCTGATCTATTATCAATACTTTATTCATAATTAAATATCTTTATCTATTCACTATTTATCCTTTTCAGCTTTAACTATTTATATTTTGTACTTAAATCATGTAAAAGTTTAATATCTGAACCTAATGACTTGTTAAAATAATCTTATATGACTAATAATTTTTAACTATCAATAATACAGTCTAAAAAATTTTTAATTTATTATTTGTCAAGAGCACTATACTTTATGCATTGAATTATAGATATTATGATTTTAAATTTGTTATAATGTTAAAATAAGTTGAGTTATTTTCATATTTATTTCTATTATTTGTTTATAAGTATACGTTCGCTCTCATATAGGGATGGCGAAATTCCCCACGAGGCCCCAAACCTTTAGGGATCCACCTTTAACAGTGGAGAATTCAGATAAATTTACAGAAAAATAGGCGGGGAATTGGGAGAAATTAATCCTCAATTTATTAATAGGACAGAAATTGGTTTACCTCTCCTCACCCCATCCCTACCCCATTCTCCAATAAAACATAATATAAATATATTATAATTTAGAAATTAAATTTTATATATGTAAATATAATTTTATACTATAATTTTTAAAATTATATATTATAATTAAATATAATTAGTAATAAAAAATTATTAAGTCATGAATGAATGTTATAAAAAATAGAATATATAATAAAAAGTAAAAAATTAAAAATTAAAAATATCTTATATTGTGTTTCCAATAATATATTAATAATATTTTTTATTTAAGTTAAGTAAATTATCATATTATTAAAATTAATTTATAAAAATAATGTAAAATGAAAAATTGATATGGGGATAGGAACTCATTCCCCGTGCGGGGATTCTCCATTCCTATCCCATTAAATTTATTGGGGAATAAGGCGGGGAATGGGAGTCAAAATAGAAAACGGGGCGGGGAATAGCGCATGCCTCCCCACCCCTACCCCACCCTATTGTCATCCCTACTCTCATATTAATATAGTGGCACTAAAAGAGTAAAATTAACTTTTATAAATTTTTTTTAATTAACAGAAAAAAGGAATAGAGATTGCAGTTTATTATTTGTACCTAAATTTTTAATTAATTATGCTCTACCAATTTAAAATATATTTTTGAATATCAAAACCACCAAAATTTGTGAAATCCCCTTTTTTAAAGTTGTAGGTGAATGACTCAGCTTTCTAATGGTTCATATCATATCTCACTCTTGTTGATTTTGTAGAACGTAAGTTGTGTTGAAAATAGATAAATATGTTTAAATTGCATTTTTCTACCGCTCTTATAGAATAATGGCTCCTTTTGATAGCCAACCATTTGAAATTTGATAAAGTGTCAAACATAAAAAATTTAGACCTTTTTATCAGGTTTTTTGGAGCACTCATCTGTATAATTTTTGGGTATGTATTTTGGGAGATACAGCCTAAATACAGTATCATGTTGGGCTAGTCTGAAAATGCATTTGAGGTATGTTGAAGTCTAATTTTGTCTCATTAATTACTCGAACTAATCCAAGCTTTAGCCTACAAAGTTGTGAAGTAATGAGTCTATGTTTTTCTAGCTTAAAAATCATATCGATTGATGTTTTGAATTGAAAGATACGTTCATTATACAAAACTTACGTAAAACTAACTATTTAGTTCAATTCATGTTTTAGAATTCAATATAAAAGAATATGCTTTATTTTTAGGGAACAGAAGAACATTATTAAATCTAAATCATAATATTTCTTTTGATAAGTCTACATTTTTAAACATTCATTACATTCCCCAACCAGCTTATTATTAGTCTCTAGCAATATAAGCAATATCATTTATAATTGATTTATAAAATTTACATCCAAAGTAATAATCATTCCTCTTCTTTTGATCTTTTCAAAATAAACAAACTCTCACTTAAAGATTTATTATACATGTACCAAATACTTATTAGTCAAGTTATTAACAAACCATCTTTTTGTGCTTTTTGCAACTAATACACATTTTGAGATTTAATTGGGATAAAACAATATTAGTTCTAAATTTTGTCAAGGTAAACTTCTTTGGGCAAAAATTATTTTTATCTCCTTTTTTTTCGTTGGCTTTTTCTCTTTTTTTTTTTTGTCTAATATTAACCCTTGTAGCAACCTTTTGGCCAATAACTCTTAGATTAGTTGGCCTTAGGGTATTAGGTGTTAAAACACCCCTACGGACTAATTACTCGAGTTAAGCCTACAAACTTATTCATACTAAAATTTTATCGTTTTACGTAAACATTCATTGCTGATTAGGTAAGAAGCTCGATTATTACGTAAAACAAAAGAGCTCTTAGTTGCTACCCTTAATAAAACAAAAGAGCTCAAATATTGTAAAATTCTAATATGTCATCCATAATCATGTATCAAAGTGTGTATATGAAAGATAATTTATGAATACTTATTGATTGAGTATCTGAGTAGAATTTGTTATATGATGATGATGTGGGAGTTTATAGATTTGATCAATTAAAAAAGAAGTGAATAATAAATCCTTTATTATGATATTCAAAAATCAAAACAAATGATAATACATATCTATTAGGATGTGTCTCAAGAGTAAGATTACTCCCTACTCTACCATCTTTACAAATTATGAATGTAAAAGGTTTTTTTTTTCTTTTTCTAGTGACAAAAAAATGACTACTTATATCAACTACACTCCCCCTAACCAGATTGCAACATTGTCTTCAATGTTTGAATGCAGAGAGGTACAGTGTAGAGAACATTACCTGAGATGGCAGTTGTTGAAAAATAAGTAAAACCTGAAACAAATTTAAGCAAAAATAACTAAAAAAAATAATAAAATGCAATGAGTAAAAAATTAAGAAAAGTTACAATTGAAGCAACAAATCCAACTTGCGCTTTTACTGCTTTTACTTGACCATTATAATCGTGCCATTGTTGGGTCTGGTTCATGGACAAAATTCTGCGATTGATGGATCAAGTCATTAGCAATTGGAGAAAAAATGAGGAGTTTGTAAGTCGTCTATAAAATAAAGTTTTGTTCTACAGCATGATCAAGAAAAGATAACTTGTTAAATAAACCATTAATATTTAACAATCCTATAGGTTTTTGGTGAATGGTGAGTTGTGCCCAATATGTAACTTGAAAAATTTCCTCTAAGGTCCCAAAACCACCTGGTAAGGCAATAAAAGCATCTGCAAAATTAAACATTTTAGTAATTGTTTCATGCATTTTTGAGACCATTAATTCTTCTCCAATCGTTTTGCCAATGATGTTATCTGCAGATAAAGCCTTTGGTATAACATCTATAACTTTACTTCCTCTTACATGTGCAACAGTTGACACACACTCCATTAACCTAAGGTTTCCTCGTACATATATTGGGTTAAATTTTGACTCAGTTAAAACTCGACCGACGTTGTTTGCTGCTTTTACAAACTCTTCACCTTTCCCAGGGCTTGACTCATAAAAAACACAAATAGTTTTAAATTGACGAACAGAAGCTCCCTGCCATTTTTGTAATATTTTACCCTTATCAGTGATTCAAATTTTACATAAAAATAGAGAAGTTGAGATGCTCTATTTATACAACTTAAGAAAAAAATGCATTAACTAAACCAACAAGGCTAGGCCAGCTGTTGTCACAAAAGTTTGAATTTAAAAAATTTAAAAATGTTGAAGATAACAACTAATATTAGAATCTAAAAATTTTCAAGAATGATAGGTGAAAATTAATATTTACAGATAGCTGTGATTGTGGCTTACATCTTCCTCTGGTTTTACGTCTAGTAACGACTTAAACGCCCTCCATGGGTCGAGGATTGGTTTCCCATCCAATTTTCTTATAAATTGGCAAACAAGGTCTTTTAAAATCAGATTCCCAAGACTATAACGATCATGTTCTTTTTGAAATTGCGTGTATGAATTGAGAATTTCACGTTGCACATATCCACTAGAATGTGTCTCGAGAGTCAGTAGAATATTATCTAAAGACTCGTTACTCAGACCATCCTTAATGAATTGAATTTTATCTTCTTTGTTAGTAGACACTATCTCTAGAGAATGACATCCCTTGTTACAAGTTGATCGTGCACATTTTTAGCATACTTGTAATATTTTCGCTCTTCGTTTCTTTGCAAAAGAGCTCTTACTTAAGCCAGACATGTTTAGGCATGTATGAAACAAATGAATTAGAAAACTCTCTTGCTAAACGTATCTTTGCTTCAATTATTCCTCGTACATCTTCAAGAATGCTGTTAAGCATAAGCATTCTTAATTTTGCATAACTGGCTTGGTACATTTTTAGTGGAACATCTCTAGGAACAGAAGGAAAATATGTTTGCAATCTAGAAAGAATGACATCCATAATGAAAAGAAGAAATGAAAAGAAAAATAAATGAGAGAGAATTTCTTTTTTGGGGTATCAACAATTATAGGCAATTGAAAGAACCGACTTGAAGAATCACGGAGTATCGTTATCCGCCAGTTGACTGAGAAAGCAACTGAAAATAAAAAATGAAATCAATAAAATAATAACACAAGAAAACAAGTAACGTATATATAACAAAAAAATCGCCTCACTGCTTTTCCACAGAATAGATTTGAAGATAGATATGATGGAGATCTATTTAGTGGCCTTTTTTCGCTGGCATCATAAGTTAGGAGATAAGAGAAGTCCCTAGAAGGATAGCTTTCACTAGAACTCTTAGAGGGTGCTTCAAAAATAGTAGCTGTACTTGGATAGAGAGAATTCTCAGCCTTCGCCGTAGCATCCCCTATAACCAAGCTTTTATCCATCCAATTTGGTCTTTATATGTATCCCAGTTTATGTGCTATGTGCTAGTTACGTCATACGATCTAGTAAGGATCTAATAGTTGCTAGTTTCAAGTCTTGGACTAAAATCTCTTTAGTTTAATATCTAAAACGTACTTTTCTTTTCTTTGTTTAACTGCCTTTCTTGCTTCCTCCATCGAGTTGCTTTCTAATTTTCCTTAAAAAATTTATGAAAAATAATTTAATAGGAAGGAAGTTCACTTCGTATGCTTTCCTATCTCTAACTTTCCGAACTCGACTTTCTACTGACCAGTTATAAGCCTCTTTCATACTCTATTACTAGGCAAAAGGGCTAGGCAAGTCCTTTCTTATGACCGCTTCGATCCTTATTGATTGATTAATTGGATGAATCACTGGTCTTTATTCATGTTACGAGCATCTACTTGACTTTCTTTTTATTTCAGTAGTGGAATAAGGAGTTATACATACCAATTAAAGAGAAGAAGTGGAACTCTTTAGGCTTCTCTGCCTCTCTATTGAATGAATAATAGGGTAGGGGGCAGTTTACCTAAAAGGATGGCGAACTCAAGCAAGCCAGAAATTCACTTATGAGAACTTCGCAATTGGGCTGAACCCTTACAAATATATATAATATAAATAATACAAGAAGCAACTGTAGCTTTTGTCTCCCACCTAAGAGACATAAGACTCTCATAGTCTTATTCTGCTTAGCCTTATCCTTCCGCGAGAACCAGTACAATGCTTGCCCTATCCATGTCCATCATTTCTTGTGATGTAAAATAATTCAAGAAGCCTTTACCCCAAGAGGAGCCTTATTCACTTCACCGGTCAGTCAATATAAACAAAGAAAACGAAAAGAAACTATGAGGAAAGAAACAAAGGTGAAGGGGAAGAAGAACCAAAAAGAAGAAGATGCAAACGAGAAAATAAACAAAGTCAAAGAAGAACCTAGATCCCTTTTCTTCTCTTTTTGTTGTTTTTAATTTTATGGATAAATGTGAAATTATATGTTTATTTGTGGTAGAAAATTCTTTTAGAAATTGATACAAATATTGGATCAAAATCAAATTATATTATGATCATTTCTAACGTGCATTTAAAATTTGTTCACTAATGCAAGCAATCTGGGATAAATTACTATATTATCCTTAGCCCACAAACTTTTTCAATAACAGAAGTAACGTCGAAGGAGTTTTGAGGTATTTTCAAAATAATAAGGAGATAAGGAGAATTTGCTCAAAAAAGGAGGATGTATCGGGCTTATTGCCACTTTCAATTTATGTTATACTTCACACTTATTAGTTAATATGTATATAACTAATTATATTTATTTGATAATTATAATTTAATTTCTAATATGCAAGTTAAACATTTAATAAACTCTTACTAATTTTATAGTTTAAGCTAAGTTTTATTGTTATTATAATGTTTGTGAATAATTGACTATTTTTATTTTTTAATTTACCATACTAAATTATGGAATATATTGATGTTTTAGTGTTAAAATTTTAAGAGTAAATTAAACTATGTTTAGAAATGAAAGTAATAGGAAATTAAAAATTTATTAAAGAATATATAATTAATTTCTAAATAAAGAACTTTTTTGTTAAAGAGAAATAGAATAAATTGTTTTCCCTCTATAATTACTTGTTTTAATCAGATAAAGGAATATTATTCCTTTTCTATTCCTTTCCTTTTTCTATTTGTTTTCTTTCCTCTTCCCCTTTCTTTCTCCTTTCAAAATTTCAAACCAAACATACCTAATAGTTGTAAGATGTAATGTAAATTTTAACCAAACTGAAACTTACATATATTCAATAAATTTCGTCATGCATCTGTTAATTAAATCAGCAATTCTTTTTAGCATTTGGTTAGAAATAGAAATAACATTATGTAATAATTAAATTAGAAAATAACGAAAACAATATCAATTGAATGATTATCTTCTTCTCAAAAGGGTAGAAATCTTTCTAATCCCAAAAGTCTGACGTAATAAGTGTAGAAAAGATATACCTTAGTTACATTTCATCTCTTCAAGAAGTTTAGTAATGAGCATAATGGCCTTATTGTTCCGATAGAGAGAAGAACCTATGATTAGCTTTTCGGGAAATTTTCAAACAAACATTTTCAACGAAATCTTTCAATTTATTATTTTACTATGTTCAACTCTTTGTATTCCTCTATTCATAGAGTATATTGAATGTATAGAAATGGCTATAACAGAAGTTGAATGGATCATCAGAAGAAGAATTAGGCCAAAAGTTACGATATTATAAAAAACAACTATAATAAATAACCAGACAGATCTTAAATTTATTAAATCTAGTGAAGAATAAGAAGAAAATAACAAAATATCTTGACAGTTGGTGTTTTTTGAAGAGTTAATAAACTTTAAAATACAGAAGATAAATTTGAAGTTGGATCTTTTTGGAAAGATTCTTCATAGCTCCTTAGTATTGTTCTCTTTTCTTATAGTTGATCTTTCTGATTGATATTACAATAAATCTTCAGCAATATATTTGTTGTAGTAGAAAAAATCTCAAATCTGGAAGATAACCTTATCAAATTTATCTTCATACCTCAAAAAACCTGCAAATCTATAATAGAAACCTACCACAATAATATAATCAAACAAAAAACTATAAAACTACTATAGATCTAGAGATAAGTAGAAATAAACCATCATTAAGTAGATAAAATTTATCAAATAGAAATATACTATAATAAATTTAAATTTAGGTGGAAATATGCTTTTAGTAAGAAAAGAGTAACCAAAAACAAAAAGAAAGCATAAATTCTTTACGGGAGATGGAGAAAATCTCTATCTCCGACGAGGAGAAAGAGAGGTAAATAAAAGTGTCAGACAGGGGAAAGGAAGGGAAGAAAAGAGAAGCCTCGGAAGAGTCTTCCTAACTACGTTCCTCATGGGGGTTAGTAAAACCAAAGATATCATAATAGCAAAATTGTTTAGCAGCAGCAATACCGCTAATATCAAACCCAATGATTCCAATGTTTGAAGAACAATTTTGAAAAATAGTTCTGCCCACTAACCGTGTTGAATTTATTTTCATGGATATATGCCATAAGTATCACCTATTTATGGAGAAGCAGGATGAACATTTTCTTTTTAGTTATTAAATTAAGGGGAGAAGACTTGGAATCCCTAAGGTTTAGTTTATTGAAATAATTAATTTTAATAGTTTTAAAAATATTTATAAAAATTTTAAAATAACAAGTATATTTTATTAATATTAGTTATTAAAAAAATTAATTATTAAATTTTTAAAATTTGACCTAATATAATATATTTATAAAGAAAACATTAATAATGTAATATTTATTAATATATTATAAGTTTATATATTTTATGAATAATATGTTTTATTTTTATTATATTTTATATATTTTTCTATATGTAAATATAAATTATAAAAATAATCATAAGTGCTGTATTATAATATATTTTATTGAGAGACAAATATTTATTCATAATTTATTTTTATTATCTAATTAATACTGAATTGTTAATATATTATAAAATAAATAACTTTAAAATTTAGTTATAATATTTATTAACATATTAATAAAATATATAATTTATAATATGTTAATAAATATTACATTATTAATGTATAAAAAAATATTATGATTTTTGTTTATTAATGTACTTTTGATAAATATATTATATTTTGTCAAATTTTAAACATTTAACAATTATTTTTGTTAAATAACTACTACGGATAGAGATATAATCATTATTTTTAAATAAATTAAAATTTTTATAAGTAGTTTTTAAAGTATTAAAATTAATCAGTCCAATAAACTAAACTTTAGCAACTTGTATAGCTTTTTCCTTACTTCATACAATACTTTCAATTTGGTATATTTATAATGCGGCAATTATACATAGAATGGAATTAGAAATTGTACAATCAAAATTATATATAGAATCTAATACCACCAATTACGGTAATATATAAATTACACTAGTTAAATTTATTGCTAATAAAATGGATTTTATTTCATATATATGGTAGTTAAAATCTAGATTTAAATTCTAAATTTATCTCTACATTAGTTTCTTTTCCACCTGATTCTTGTATATATACACCGTGGGAAAATCAAATAAAAATATTAAAGGTGCATGCAACTTTTGTTACAATACTATATTCAAGATACAGATAGGCATATGGAGAAGATTTCTTCAAAGATGATTTTTGTGGTGGCTCTCATGATCATTGCAACTTGTCAGTTTCTTTCTACATGAATCATAGTTTATATTTGTCTATAAATTTTTTATATATTTATATTTATGTGATGTGTTATGAATTAATTCAGGGGAGTTGCAGACTTTGGTGGAAGCTCAACCTAAATGTTCGAAGGATGATGATTGTGTTGGCCGAATTATTTGCCCGGGTCCGGGACCGATAAAATGTCAGAATAATACTTGTAAATGTTTACGTAATCCACCAAAACTTTCTGGTTCTTTCGTTGACAAAGGCCAGTGAGTGCTGCTTGCAAAATTAAGGGAAAAGTATACGGCCTTTGTCATGGTTTACTCCTTCAAATAAATGATTCTTTGTGTTTTGTTAAATTCATTTGAATGCTTAATATCTTTAATTTAGTGTTTTTATTTATTGTTGAAGCCAAAACTTCTAAGTTACATAAATGATTATATGCACGAATGTTAAACTAATAGTTAACAAACAAATTTTATGTGCATAGGAAAGTAACTTAAATACAACCTATCAAGTACAAGGTATCTAAATAATGGAACTTAAGAATAAATAACTAGTGCGAAAGAAAGATTCATATTGATAAAATATTTTTCTCCCCTTTTTTATGGTTAAAAAAAGTCTCTCCTTTGTCCAATTTCTTTTTTCTCCATATACAAATAAATTTATTGGTTGATATCAGGTGACGAAATCTGATATCAACAATTGACATCATTTGTGGGGACAAAACAAAATTCAATTTCGCATTTAAGGGGAATCTACTACGACAATAAAACTTTATGGTGTACTAAAAGGTATGTATTTATTTTATTTGCATTGATTGTATATATGGTTTAATATATTAGATGTTGATAAGATATCTGAATATTTTGTTTTTATTTATATTAATCGTATACATGTTGAATATTTGATCTTGATAAAATATTTGACAATTTATTTTTTATTTATATTAATTGTATACATAATGTAATTTATTTAAGTATTTTATTTTTATTTATGTTAATTGTATACATGGTTAATATATTTGATTTTGATAAAATATTTGAGAGAGTGTGTTCAATCCCTCTTGATGATAAGATGTCCTGTAATGTTGTAGAATTTTCCATCACATTGAGCATGAGCTGATCCCCAATTTGTGAAAAAATTATACTAGGTGTTTTAGAATATAGAAAAATTGTCATATTTAGACTTCTATTGCATATATTACATATATTTAAATTTAATGTAATATTCAGGAAAGGTAAATACAAATAAAATTTCAAAAAAAATATTTCTCCAAATTAAATATCTTTTAAGTTCAAATCTAAGTACCTTTTAGATCCAGATCTAAATATCTCTTAAGTTCAAATCTATTATAAATATTTTATCTAGAATTAAATATTTTTCAGATCTAAATCTAAATATCTCTAAGGTTCTGATCTATTATCAATATTTTATTCATAATTAAATATCTTTATCTATTCACTATTTATCTTTTTCAGCTTTAACTATTTATATTTTATACTTAAATCATGTACAAGTTTAATATCTGAACTAATGACTTATTAAAATAATCTTATATGACTAATAATTTTTAACTATCAATAATACAGTCTAAAAAATTTATAATTTATTATTTGTCAAGAACACTATACTTTATGCATTGAATTATAGATATTATGATTTTAAATTTGTTATAATGTTAAAATAAGTTGAGTTATTTTCATATTTGTTTCTATTATTTGTTTATAAGTGTACATTTGCTCTCATATAATGATGGCAAAATTCCCTACGGGGCCCAAACCCATGGGCATCTACCCTTAACGGGGGAGAATTCAGATAAATTTACGAGAAATGGGACGGAGAACGGGAAGAAATTAATTCTCAATTTATTAATGGGACGGGAATTGGTTTACCTCTCCTCACCCCACCCCCACCCCATTTCCCAATAAAATATAACATAAATATATTATAATTTATAAATTAAATTTTATATATGTAAATATAATTTTATATTATAATTTTTAAAATTATATATTATAATTAAATATAATTAGTAATAAAAAATTATGAAGTCATGAATGAATGTTATAAAAAATAGAATATATAAATAAAAAGTAAAAGATTAAAAATTAAAAAGATCTTATATTGTGTTTCCAATTATATATTAATAATATTTTTATTTAAGTTAATTAAATTCTTATATTATTAAAATTAATTTATAAAAAAATATAAAATGGGAAATTGATATGGGGATTCTCCATCCCCATTCCATTAAATTTAGTGGGGAATGAGGCGGGGAATGGGGCATGCCTCCCGACCCCTACCCCGCCCCATTGTCAGCCCTACTCTCATATTAATATAGTGGCACTAAAAGAGTAAAATTAACTTTTATAAATTTTTTTTTAATTAACAGAAAAAAAGAATAGAGATTACAATTTATTATTTCTACCTAAATTTTTAATTAATTATGCTCTACCAATTTGCAAGATATTTTTGAATATCATAACCACCAAAATTTGTGAAATCACCTTCTTCAAAGTTGTAGGTGGATTACTCAGCTTTCTAATGGTTCATATCTCACTCTTGCTGATTTTGTAGAACGTAGGCTGTGCTGAAAATAGATAGATATGTTTAAGTTGCATTTTTCTACCGCTCTTTTAGAATTATGGCTCCTTTTGATAGCCAACCAGTTGAAATTTGAGAAAGTGTAAAACATAAAAAATTTAGACTTCTTTGTCAGGTTTTTGGAGCACCCATTTGTATGATTTTTGGGTATGTATTTTGGAGATAAAGCCTAAATACAGTATCATGTTGGGCTAGTCTGAAAATGCATTTGAGGTATGTTGAAGTCTAATTTTGTCTTATTAATTACTCGAACTAATCCAAGCTTTAGCATACAAAGTTGTGAAGTAATGAGTTTATGTTTGTCTAGCCCAGAAATCATATAAATTGATATTTTGGATTGAATGATACGTTCATTATACGAAACCTGCGTAAAACTAACTATTTAGTTCAATTCATGTTTTCGAATTCAATATCAAAGAATATGCTTTAATTTTGGAGAACAGAGGAACATTATTAAATCTAAATCATAATATTTCTTTCGATAAGTCTATATTTTTAAACATTCATTACACTCCCCAACTAGCTTATTATTAGTCCCTAGTAATATAAGCAATATCATTTATAATTGATTTATAAAATTTACATCCAAAGTAATAATCATTCCTCCTCTTTTGATCTTTTCAAAATAAACAAACTCTCACTTAAAGATTTATTATACATGTACCAAATACTTATTAGTCAAGTTATTAACAAATCATCTTTTTGTGCTTTTTGCAACTAATACACATTTTGAGATTTAATTGGGATAAAACAATATTAGTTCTAAATTTTGTCAAGGTAAACTTCTTTGGGCAAAAATTATTTTTATCTCCTTTTTTTTTCGTTGGCTTTTTCTTTTTTTTTTTTTTTGCCTAATATTAACCCATGTAGCGAGCTTTTGGCCAATAACTCTTAGATTAGTTGGCCTTAGAGTATTAGGTGTTAAAATATCCCTATGGACTAATTATTCGAGTTAAGGTTACGAACTTATTCATACTAAAATTTTATCGTTTTACGTAAATATTCACTGCTGATTAGGTAAAAAGCTCGATTATTACGTAAAACAAAAGAGCTCTTAGTTGCTACATTTAATAAAACAAAAGAGCTCAAATATTGTAAAACTCTAATATGTCATCCACAATCATATATCAAAGTGTGTATATGAAAGATAGTTTATGAATACTTATTGATTGAGTATCTGAGTAGAATTTGTTATATGATGATGATGTGGGAATCTATAGATTTGATCAATTCAAAAGGAAGTGAATGATAAATCCTTTATTATGATATTCAAAAATCAAAACAAATAATAATACATATCTACTAGAATGTGTCTCAAGAATAAGATTACTCCCTACTCTACCATCTTTACAAATTATGAATCTAAAAGGTTTTTTTTTTCTTTTTCTTGTGACATAAAAATGACTACTTATATCAACTACACTCCTCCTAACCAGATTGCAACATTGTCTTCAATGTTTGAATGCAGAGAGGTATAATGTAGAGAACATTACCTGAGATGATGGTTATTGAAAAACAAGTAAAACCTGAAACAAACTTAAGCAAAAATAACTAAAAAAAATAACAAAATGCAATGAGTAAAAAAATAAGAAAAGTTACAATTGAAGCAACAAATCCAACTTGCGCTTTTACTGCTTTTACTTGACCATTACAATCGTGCCATTGCTGGGTCTGGTTCATGGACGAAATTCTGCAATTGATGGATTAAGTCATTAGCAGTTGGAGTAGAAATGAGGAGTTTGCGAGTCGTCTATGAAATAAAGTTTTGTTCTATAGCATGATCAAGAAAAGAAAACAAATTGTTAAATAAACTATTAATATTTAGCAATCCTATGGGTTTTTGGTGAATGGTAAGTTGTGCCCAAGATGTAACTTGAAAAATTTCCTCTAAGGTCCCAAAACCACCTGGTAAGGCAATAAAAGCATCTACAAAATTAAGCATTTTAGCAATAATTTCATGCATTTTTGGGACCATTAATTCTTCTCCAATCATTTTGCCAATGATGTTACCTGCAGATAAAACCTTTGGTATAACACCTACAACCTTACTTCCTCATACATGTGCAACAGTTGACACACACCTCATTAACCAAAGGCTTCCTCCTCTATATATTAGGCTAAGTTTTCACTCAGTTAAAACTCGACCGAGGTTGTTTGCTGCTTTTACAAACTCTTCACCTTTCTTAAAGATTGACCCATAAAAAACACAAATAGTTTTAAATTGACGAACATAAGCTCCTTTCATTTTTGTAATCTTTTACTCTTGTCAGTGATTCAAATTTTATATAAAAATAGAGAAGTTGAGGTGCTGTATTTATACAACTTAAGAAAAAAATGTATTAACTAAACCAACAAGGGTAGGCCAGCTGTTGTCACAAAAGTTTGAATTTAAAAAACATAAAAATGTCGAAGATAACAACTAATATTAGAATCTAAAAATTTTTAAGAATGACAGCTAAAAATTAATATTTACAGATAGTTGTAATTGTGCCTCACATCTTCCTCTAGTTTTACGTCTAGTAACGGCTTACACGCTCTATAAGGGTCGAGGATTGGCTTCCCATCCAATTTTCTTATAAATTGGCAAACAAGGTCTTTTAAAGTCAGATTCCCAAGACTATAACGATCATGTTCTTTTTGAAATTGCGTGTATGAATTGAGAATTTCACGTTGCACATATCCACTAGAATGTGTCTCGAGAGTCAGTAGAATATTATCTAAAGACTCGTTACTCAGTCCATCCTTAATGAATTGACTTTTATCTTCTTTGCTACTCAGTCTATCCCTAGAGAACAACATCTCTTGTTACATGTTGATCGTGCACATTTATAACATACTTGTAATATTTTCGCTCTTCGTTTCTTTGCAAAAGAGTTCTTACCTAAGCTAGGCATGTTTAGGCATGTATGAAACAAATGAATTAGAAAACTCACTTGCTAAACTTATCTTTACTTCAATTATTCAACGCACATCTTCAAGAATGCTGTTAAGCATAAGCATTCTTAATTTTGCATACCTAGCTTGGTACATTTTTAGTAGAACATCTCTAAGAAAAGAAGGAAAATATGTTTACAATATAAAAAAAATGACATCTATAATGAAAAGAAGAAATGAAAAGAAAAATAAATGAGAAAGAATTTTTTTTTTTTTTTTGGGTATCAATAATTGTAGGCAACTGAAAGGACCAACTTGAAGATTCACTGAGTATCGTTATCTGCCAGTTGACTGAGAAAGCAACTGAAAAAAAAAAATAAAATCAATAAAATAATAACACAAGAAAAAAAAAAGAGAAAGTAGGTTGAGGTGAGTATGAGATCCAAGGTTCGATCTCATGAATAAGTAGCTCACCGAGTTACCATGGTCTACCTGGGTCTAGATTCTAGGCATCGAGTGAGCTTTAATTGAAGTAGGGGTTGATGTCAGTGACACGGGGGAAAGCTAATGCAATTTTGATAATCATGTTGCAAGGAAAAAGAGCTTTCTCAGGCAAGCAAGTCAACTTTATTAGCAATTAGGTCAATACAGGTAGGTTAGCTAATCAGTTTGATGTCTGATAGGTGGTAGATAAGAGAGTGCCCTAGAAGGATAGCTTTCACTAGAACTCTTAGGGGGTGCTTAAAAAATAGTAGCTGTACTTGGATAGAGAGAATTATCAGCCTTCGCCGTAGCATCCCCTATAACCAAGCTTCTATCCATCTAATTCGGTCTTTTTACGTGCAATGTTCTAGTTACGTCATGCGATCTAGTAAGGATCTAATAGTTGCTAGTTTCAAGTCTTGGACTAAAATCTCTTTAGTTTAATATCTAAAACCTACTTTTCTTTTCTTTGTTTAACTGCCTTTCTTGCTTCCTCCGTCGAGTTGCTTTATAATTTTTCTTAAAAAATTTATGAAAAATAATTGAATAGGAAGGAAGTTCACTTCGTATGCTTTCCTATCTCTAACTTTTCGGACTCAACTCTCTACTGACCAGTTATAGGCCTCTTTCTTACTTTATTACTGGGCAAAAAGGTTAGGCAAGTCCTTTCTTACGACCACTTCGATCCTTATTGATTGATTGATTGATTGGATGAATCACTGGTCTTTATTCATGTTATGAGCATATGATTGACTTTCTTTTTTATTTCAGTAATGGAATAAGCAGTTATACACAGTAATTAAAGAGAAAAAGTGGAACTCTTTAGGCTTCTCTGCCTGCCTATTGAATGAATAATAGGGTAGAGGGCGGTCTACCTAAAATGATGGCGAACTCAAGCAAGCCAGAAATTCGCTTATGAGAACTTCGCAATTAGGTTGAACCCTTACAAATATATATAATATAAATAATACAAGAAGCTACTGTAGCTTTTGTCTCCCACCTAAGAGACATAAGACTCTCATAGTCTTATTCTGCTTAGCCTTATCCTCCCACGAGAACCAGTGTAATGCTTGCCCTATCCATGTCCATCATTTCTTGTGATCTAAAATAATTCAAGAAGCCTTCACCCCAAGAAGAGCCTTATTGACTTCACCGGTCGGTCAATGTAAACAAAGAAAACGAAAAGAGACTATGAGGAAAGAAACAAAGGTGAAGGGGAAGAAGAACCAAAAAGACGAAGATGCAAGCGAGAAAATAAACAAAGTCAAAGAAGAACTTAGATCCCTTTTCTTCTCTTTTTGTTGTTTTTAATTTTATGGATAAATGTGAAATTATATTTTTATTTGTGGTAGAAAATTCTTTTAGAAATTGATACAAATATTGGATAAAATCAAATTATATTATGATCATTTCTAACATGCATTTAAAATTTGTTCACTAATGCAAGCAATCTGGGATAAATTACTATATTATCCTTAGCCCACAAACTTTTTCATTAACAGAAGTAACGTGGAAGGAGTTTTGAGGTACTTTCAAAATAATAAGGAGATTAGGAGAATTTGCTCAAACAAGGAGGATGTATCGGGCTTATTGCCACTTTCAATTTATGTTATACTTCATACTTGTTAGTTAATATGTATATAACTAATTATATTTATTTGATAATTATAATTTATTTTCTAATATGCAAGTTAATCATTTAATAAACTCTTACTAATTTTATAGTTAAAGCTAAGTTTTATTGCTATTATAATGTTTGTGAATAATTGACTATTTTTATTTTTTAATTTATCATACTAAATTATGGAATAAATTGATGTTTTAGTGTTAAAATTTTAAGAGTAAATTAAACTATATTTAGAAATGAAAGTAATAGGAAATTAAAATTTATTAAAGAATATATAATTAATTTCTAAATAAAGAACTTTTTTGTTTAAGAGAAATAGAATAAATTGTTTTCCCTCTATAATTACTTGTTTTAATCAGAGAAAGGAATATTATTCCCTTTTCTATTCCTTTCCTTTCTCTATTTGTTTTCTTTCTTCTTCCCCTTTCTTTCTCCTTTGAAAATTTCAAACCAAACATGCCTAATAGTTGTAAGATGTAATGTAAATTTCAACCAAACTGAAACTTACATATATTCAATAAATTTCGTCATGCAGCTGTTAATTAAATCAGCAATTCTTTTTAGCATTTGGTTAGAAATTGAAATAACACTATGTAATAATTAAATTAGAAAATAACGAAAACAATATCAATTGAATGATTATCTTCTTCTCAAAAGGGTAGAAATCTTTCTAATCCCAAAAGTTTGACCTAATACTATTATTGATCGTAATGATTTGAAAAACATGATAAAAAGTCTTAATTTATTAAAAAACAACTATTATACTTTTAGACAACAATAATTAATAAAATTTACTATGAAACCTTTAAAATTAAGTAAAATACAATATATCTATTTAAAATATATTACTCATATAGTTATATTGTAATTATTTTTGATAACAAACGTTCATAAAAATAAATTATTTTAAAATCTACGTTAATTCTAAACTATTCATAAAAAATTTCAAAATCACTTAGTGAGATTTTTTTTTTTTATTTGAAAGCAATAACATAAAACCTTCATTCCATATAAGGAAAGATTACAACAATAGATTTACACCAATAGGTCAGAAAAGATATATCTTGGTTATATTTCATCTCTTCAACAAGTTTAGTAATGAGCATAATGGCCCTATTGTTCCGATAGAGAGAAGAACCTATGATTAGCTTTTCGGGAAATTTCCAAACAAACAATTTCAACGAAATCTTTCAATTTCTTATTTTACTATGTTAAACTCTATGTATTTCTCTATTCATGGAGTATATTGAATATATAGAAATGGCTATAACAGAGGTTGAATCGATCATCAGAAGAAGAATTAGGCCAAAAATTATGATACTATAAAAAGTAATTATAATAACGAACTAGACAGATCTTAAATTTATTAAAACTACTGAAGAATAAGGAGAAAGTAATAAAATATCTTGACAGCTGGTGTTTTTTGAAAAGTTTAACAAGTTAATAAACTTTAAAATACAGAAGTTAAATTTGAAGTTGGATCTTTTTAGAAAGATTCTTCATAGCTCCTTAGTACTGTTCTCATTTCTTATAGTTGATCTTTCTGATTGATATTACCATAGATCTCCTGCAATATATTTGTTGTAGTAGAAAAAATCTCAAATCTGGAAAATAACCTTATCAAATTTATCTTTATACCTCAAAAAACCTGCAAATCTATAATAGAAACCTACCACAATAATATAATCAAACAAAAAACTATAAAACTACTACAGATCTAGAGATAAGTAGAAATAAACCATCATTAAGTAGATAAAATTTATCAAATAGAAATATACTATAATAAATTTAAATTTAGGTGGAAATATGCTTTTAGTAAGAAAAGAGTAACCAAAAACAAAAAGAAAGCATAAATGATTTATGGGAGATGGAGAAAATCTCTATCTTCGACGAGGAGAAAGAGAGGGAAATAAAGTGTCAGACGGGGGAAAGGAAAGGAAGAAAAGAGAAGCCTTGGAAGAGTCTTCCTAAATAGCGAAGCTTTTTAGTAGCAGCAATACCACTAGTGCCAAACCCAATGATTCCATTGTTTGAAGAACAATTTTGAAAAATAGTTTTGCCCACTAACCATGTTGAATGTCTTTTCATCGATATATGCTGTAAGTGTCACCTATTTATGGAGAAGCATGATGAACATTTCATTTTTAGTTATTAAATTAAGGGGAGAGGACTTGGAATCCCTAAGGTTTAGTTCATTGAAATAATTAATTTTAATAGTTTTAAAAATATTTATAAAAATTTTAAAATAATAATTATAGTTTATTAATATTAGTTATTAGAAAATTAATTATTAAATTTTTAAAATTTGACATAATATAATATATTTATAAAAAAAATACATTAATAAATAGTACATTAATAATGTAATATTTATTAATATATTATAAGTTTATATATTTTATGAATAATATGTTTCATTTTTATTATTTTTTTTTATTTTATATTTTTCTATATGTAAATATAAATTATAAAAATAATCATAAGTTTTGTATTATAATATATTTTATTGAGAGACTAATATTTATTCATAATTTATTTTTATTATCTAATTAATACTGAATTGTTAATATATTATAAAATAAATAACTTTAAAATTTAGTTATAATATTTATTAACATATTAATAAAATATATAATTTATAATATGTTAATAAATATTACATTATTAATGTATAAAAAAATATTATGATTTTTGTTTATTAATGTACAGTTGATAAATATATTATATTTTGTCAAATTTTAAGCATTTAACAATTATTTTTGTTAAATAACTACTACGGATAGAGATATAATCATTATTTTTAAATAAATTAAAATTTTTATAGGTACTTTTTAAAGTATTAAAATTAATCAGTCCAATAAACTAAACTTTAGCAACTTGTATAGCCTTTTCCTTACTTCATACAATACTTTCAATTTGGTATATTTATAATGCGGCAATTATACATAGAATGGAATTAGAAATTGTACAATCAAAATTATATATAGAATCTAATACCACCAATTACGGTAATATATAAATTACACTAGTTAAATTTATTGCTAATAAAATGGATTTTATTTCATATATATGGTAGTTAAAATCTAGATTTAAATTCTAAATTTATCTCTACATTAGTTTCTTTTCCAACTGATTCTTGTATATATACACCGTGGGAAAATCAAATAAAAATATTAAAGGTGCATGCAACTTTTGTTACAATACTATATTCAAGATACAGATAGGCATATGGAGAAGATTTCTTCAAAGATGATTTTTGTGGTGGCTCTCATGATCATTGCAACTTGTCAGTTTCTTTCTATATGAATCATAGTTTATATTTGTCTATAAATTTTTTATATATTTATATTTATGTGATGTGTTATGAATTAATTCAGGGGAGTTGCAGACTTTGGTGGAAGCTCAACCTAAATGTTCGAAGGATGATGATTGTGTTGGCCGAATTATTTGCCCGGGTCCGGGACCGATAAAATGTCAGAATAATACTTGTAAATGTTTACGTAATCCACCAAAACTTTCTGGTTCTTTCGTTGACAAAGGCCAGTGAGTGCTGCTTGCAAAATTAAGGGAAAAGTATATGGCCTTTGTCATGGTTTACTCCTTCAAGTAAATGATTCTTTGTGTTTTGTTAAATTCATTTGAATGCTTAATATCTTTAATTTAGTGTTTTCATTTATTGTTGAAGCCAAAATTTCTATGTTACATGAATGATTATATGCACGAATATTAAGCTAATAGTTAACAAACAAATTTTATGTGCATAGGAAAGTAACTTAAATACAACCTATCAAGTACAAGGTATCTAAATAATGGAACTTAAGAATAAATAACTCGAGCAAAAGAAAGATTCATATTGATAAAATATTTTTCTCCCCTTGTTTATGGTTAAAAAAGTCTCTCCTTTGTCCAATTTCTTTTTTTTTTTTTTTGCCTTCTAATTCATTTTCATAGTAATCAGTTTCTTTTTCTTTTAAGAAAAGTTTCAAAACAAATCTAAAAAGATAAATTTGAAATCTTTTTCCCTTCTCTCCTATTTTTATATAATCAATTTCTTCTTTTAGGAAAACATAATTTAAAAAAAATCTAAAATAGTAAATTTAAATCTTTTTCTTTTCTCTCTCAATTTATAATAATCAATTTCTTCTTTTAAGGAAAAATAATTTAAAAAATCTAATAGTAAATTTGAATCTTTTTCTTTTCTCTTCCATTTTTATAATAATCTTTTTTTTCTTTTTAAAAATTTAAAAGAATTAATTTTTAGAAAATAAAAAAAAAGAATCCTTTTCCCCTTCTCTCCCTTTTTTAAGCAATCAATTTTTTGTAAATAAAAAAATTTTAAAAATAATTTTTCTAAAAGAAAAGTATCCGTGAAGACCTAAATCCTTAATTAACCTCACGGTCTATGATTTTAGGCCTAAACAATTATAGTACCACACATATATTTCTATTATTTTGAAATGCATACATCCATGCATACATATATATGTATATATATATATATATAAGATGAATAACTTAATATATATATGTTAGACATATGTTCAATTTAACGAAAAATTCTAAAGAATAATGAGAATAAAATTGCTTAATTAACAATAAATTTAAATAAAAATGATTTTTTTTGTAAAAACTCATTACGAGCATATGATGTTGGACCATTTTTTCAACATTTAAAATTAAGTTAATTTTTCATCTGTATATTAACCCAATAAGATAGTTATTCAATTCATATTAAAGAATAAAATGCTAAAAGATAAAGGATAAAGGTTCAAATTCATAAAACTTTAATCAATATTTTTTATTTAGATCAAATCTAATAAAAAAATCTTTTAGGATAAATCATTTTTTATCTAAATTATAGGTGAGTTATAATACTGAATTATTTCTCATTAGAATTCTACTAAATCTTAAATTTTCTCTTTTTAAAATCCCACTTGAGCTAATTTTTAAATAATTTAACGAATCAACGAGAGTACATAAAGGAAAGAAACAATAGAAGAAATAGGTTTTTTTCTCCATATACAAATAAATTTATTGGTTGATATCAGTTGACGAAATCTGATATCAACAATTGGCATCATTTGTGGGGAAAAAACAAAATTCAATTTCGCATTTAAGGGGAATTTATTACGACAATAAAACTTTATGGTGGACTAAAAGGTATGTATTTATTTTATTTGCATTGATTGTATATATGGTTTAATATATTAGATGTTGATAAGATATCTAAATATTTTGTTTTTATTTATATTAATCGTATACATGGTGAATATTTGATCTTGATAAAATATTTGACTATTAATTTTTATTTATATTAATTGTATACATAATGTAATTTATTTAAGTATTTTATTTTTATTTATGTTAATTGTATCATGGTTAATATATTTGATTTTGATAAAATATTTGAGAGAGTGTGTTCAATCCCTCTTGATGATAAGATGTCCTGTAATATTGTAGAATTTTCCTTCACATTGAGCATGAGCTGATCCCCAATTTGTGAAAAAATTATACTAGGTGTTTTGGAATATAGAAAAATTGTCATATTTAGACTTCTATTGCATATATTGCATATATTTAAATTTAATGTAATATTCATGAAAGGTAAATACAAATAAAATTTCAAAAAAAATATTTCTCCAAATTAAATATCTTTTAGGTTCAAATCTAAGTACCTTTCAGATCCAGATCTAAATATCTTTTAAGTTCAAATCTATTATAAATATTTTATCTAGAATTAAATATTTTTCAGATCTAAATCTAAATATCTCTAAGGTTCTGATCTATTATCAATATTTTATTCATAATTAAATATCTTTATCTATTCACTATTTATCCTTTTCAGCTTTAACTATTTATATTTTATACTTAAATCATGCACAAGTTTAATATCTGAACTAATGACTTGTTAAAATAATCTTATATGACTAATAATTTTTAACTATCAATAATACAGTCTAAAAAATTTATAATTTATTATTTGTCAAGAATACTATACTTTATGCATTGAATTATAGATATTATGATTTAAATTTGTTATAATGTTAAAATAAGTTGAGTTATTTTCATATTTGTTTCTGTTATTTGTTTATAAGTGTACATTCACTCTCATATAATGATGGCAAAATTTCCCACGGGGCCCCAAACCCATGGGGATCCACCCTCAACAGCGGAGAATTCAGATAAATTTACGGGAAATGGGGTGGGGAACGGGGAGAAATTAATCCTCAATTTATTAATGGGACGGGAATTGGTTTACCTCTTCCCACCCCATCCACACCCTATTCTCCAATAAAACATAATATAAATATATTATAATTTACAAATTAAATTTTATATATGTAAATATAATTTTATATTATAATTTTTAAAATTATATATTATAATTAAATATAATTAGTAATAAAAAAAATATGAAGTCATAAATGAATGTTATAAAAAAAGAATATATAAATAAAAAGTAAAAAATTAAAAATTAAACAGATCTTATATTGTGTTTCCAATAATATATTAATAATATTTTTATTTAAGTTAATTAAAATCTTATATTATTAAAATTAATTTATAAAAATAATATAAAATGGAAAATTGATATGAGGATGGGAACTTATTCCCATGCGAGGATTCTCCATCCCTATCCTATTAAATTTAGTGGGGAATGAGGCGGGGAATGAGAGTCAAAATAGAAATTGGGGCGGGGAATGAGGCATGCCTCCCAACCCCTACCCCGCCCCATTGTCATTCCTACTCTCATATTAATATAGTGGCACTAAAAGAGTAAAATTAACATTTATAAATTTTTTTTAATTAACTGAAAAAAAGAATAGAGATTACAATTTATTATTTCTACCTAAATTTTTAATTAATTATGCTGTACCAACTTGCAACTTATTTTTGAATGTCAAAACCACCAAAATTTGTGAAATCACTTTCTTCAAAGTTGTTGGTGGATGATCAGCTTTCTAATGCTTCATATCTCACTCTTGTTGATTTTATAGAACGTAAGTTGTGTTGAAAATAGATAGATATGTTTAAGTTGCATTTTTCTACCACTCTTTTAGATTGATGGCTCCTTTTGACAGCCAACCAGTTAAAATTTGAGAAAGTGTAAAACATAAAAAATTTAGACCTCTTTGTCAGGTTTTTGAAGCACCCATCTGTATAACTTTTGGGTATGTATTTTGAGAGATACAGCCTAAATACAATACCATGTTGGGGTAGTCTGAAGATGCATTTGAGTTCTGTTGAAGCTTAATTTTGTCTCATTAATTACTCGAACTAATTCAAGCTTTGGCCTACAAAGTGTTGAAGTAATGAGTCTATGTTTATTTAGCGCAGAAACCATATCAATTGATTTTTGGATTGAAAGATACGTTCATTATACGAAACCTGCGCAAAACTAATTATTTAGTTCAATTCATGTTTTGGAATTCAATATAAAAGAATATGCTTTATTTTTGGGGAACAGAAGAATATTATTAAATCTAAATCATAATATTTCTTTTGATAAGTCTATATTTTTAAACATTCATTACACTCCCCAACCAGCTTATTATTAGTCCCTAACAATATAAGCAATATCATTTATAATTGATTTATAAAATTTACATTCAAAGTAATAATCATTCCTCTTCTTTTGATCTTTTCAAAATAAACAAACTCTCACTTAAAGATTTATTATACATGTACCAAATACTTATTAGTCAAGTTATTAACAAACCATCTTTTTGTGCTTTTTGCAACTAATACACATTTTGAGATTTAATTTAGATAGAACAATATTAGTTCTAAATTTTGTCAAGGTAAACTTCTTTGGGCAAAAATTATTTTTATCCCCTTTTTTTTCGTTGGCTTTTTCTCTTTTTCTTTTTTTTTTTGGTTGCCTAATATTAACCCATGTAGCGAGCTTTTGGCCAATAACTCTTAGACTAGTTGGCCTTAGGGTATTAGGTGTTAAAACACCCCTACGGACTAATTACTCGAGTTAAGGCTACGAAGTTATTCATACTAAAACTTTATCATTTTACTTAAACATTCACTGCTGATTAGGTAAGAAGCTCGATTATTACGTAAAACAAAAGAGTTCAAATATTGTAAAACTCTAATATGTCATCCACAATCATATATCAAAGTGTGTGTATGAAAGATTGTTTATGAATACTTATTGATTGAATATCTGAGTAGAATTTGTTATATGATGATGATGTGGGAGTCTATAGATTTGATCAATTTAAAAGGAAGGGAATGATAAATCTTTTATTATGATATTCAAAAGTCAAAACAAATGATAATACATATCTACTAGGATGTGTTTCAAGAGTAAGATTACTCCATACTCTACCATCTTTACAAATTATGAATCTAAAAGGGTTTTTTTTCTTTTTCTAGTGACATAAAAATGACTACTTATATCAACTACACTCCCCCTAACCAGATTGCAACATTGTCTTCAATGTTTGAATGCAGAGAGGTACAGTGTAGAGAACATTACTTGAGATGGTAGTTATTGAAAAACAAGTAAAACCTGAAACAAACTTAATAAAAAATAATTAAAGAAAATAATAAAATGGAATGAGTAAAAAAATAAGAAAAGTTACAATTGAAGCAACAAATCCAGCTTGCGCTTTTACTACTTTTACTTGACCATTATAATCGTGCCATTGTTGGGTCTGGTTCATGGACAAAATTCTGCAATTGATGGATCAAGTCATTAGCAATTGGAGCAAAAATGAGGAGTTTGTGAGTCATCTATGAAATAAAGCTTTGTTCTACAGCATGATCAAGAAAAGATAATAACTTGTTAAATAGACCATTAATATTTAGCAATCCTATGGGTTTTTGATGAATGGTGAGCTGTGCCCAGTATGTAACTTGAAAAATTTCCTCTAAGGTCCCAAAACCACTTGGTAAGGCAGTAAAAGCATTGCAAAATTAAGCATTTTAGCAATTGTTTCATGCATTTTTGAGACCATTAATTCTTCTCCAATCATTTTGCCAATGATGTTAAATGTAGATAAAACCTTTGGTATAACACCTACAACCTTACTTCCTCCTACATGTGCAACAGTTGACACACACCCCATTAACCTAAGGCTTTCTCTTCCATATATTAGGTTAAGTTTTCACTTAGTTAAAACTCGATTGAGATTGTTTGCTGCTTTTACAAACTCTTCACCTTTCTCAGAGCCTGACCCATAAAAAACACAAATAGTTTTAAATTGACGAACAGAAACTCCTTCCATTTTTGTAATCTTTTACCCTTGTCAGTGATTCTAATTTTACATAAAAATAGAGAAGTTGAGGTGCTGTATTTATACAACTTAAGAAAAAAATGCATTAATTAAACCAACAAGGGTAGGCCAGCTGTTGTCACAAAAGTTTGAATTTAAAAAAGTTAAAAATGTCGAAGATAACAACTAATATTAGAATCTAAAAATTTTCAAGAATGATAGGTAAAAATTAATATTTACAGATAGCTGTGATTGTGGCTTACATCTTCCTCTGGTTTTACGTCTAGTAACGACTTAAACGCCCTCCAAGGGTCGAGGATTGGCTTTCCATCCAATTTTCTTATAAATTGGCAAACAAGGTCTTTTAAAGTCAGATTCCCAAGACTATAACGATCATGTTCTTTTTGAAATTGCGTGTATAAATTGAGAATTTCACGTTGCACATATCCACTAGAATGTGTCTCGAGAGTTAGTAGAATATTATCTAAAGACTCGTTACTCAGACCATCCTTAATGAATTGAATTTTATCTTTTTTGTTAGTAGACACTATCCCTAGAGAATGACATCCCTTGTTACAAGTTGATCGTGCACATTTTTAGCATACTTGTAATATTTTCGCTCTTCGTTTCTTTACAAAAGAGCTCTTACTTAAGCCAGACATGTTTAGGCATGTATGAAACAAATGAATTAGAAAACTCACTTGCTAAACGTATCTTTGCTTCAATTATTCAACGTACATCTTTAAGAATGCCGTTAAGCATAAGCATTTTTAATTTTGCATAACTGGCTTGGTACATTTTTAGTGGAACATCTCTAGGAACAGAAGGAAAATATGTTTGCAATCTAAAAATAATGACATCCATAATGAAAAGAAGAAATGAAAAGAAAAATAAATGGGATAGAATTTCTTTTTTGCTGGGTATCAATAATTGT
Organism: Azadirachta indica; assembly: GCA_022749755.1. NCBI lineage: Eukaryota > Viridiplantae > Streptophyta > Magnoliopsida > Sapindales > Meliaceae > Azadirachta > Azadirachta indica. The sequence continues at coordinate 6,790,310 of CM040446.1, read as the reverse complement.
AGGCAACTGAAAGAACCGACTTGAAGAGTCACGGAGTATCGTTATCTGCTAATTGACTGAGAAAGCAACTGAAAACAAAAATGAAATCAATAAAATAATAACATAAGAAAACAAGTAATGTGTTTATAACAAAAAAATCGTCAAGTGTTGTATATAGGTTCATTCAGAGTGATAGACTCTAGCTTACTTGAAAAATTCTTAAAGAATAGCTTTAAAGGGCATCCAATAACTTTAAAAAGATTGCTACTTTTTGGGTTTTCTATCTCAATAGCACCATGTGAATAAACCGTCTTGGCAATAAAAGGACCTGTCCATTTTGAACAAAGTTTTCCAAGAAATAGATGCAATCTTGATCAGACAAAAGAACTTTTTGTGAAAGTTCAAATGATTTTGTTATGATGTGCTTATCATGAAACACCTTATCTAATTGGAGTTTTCTCAACGATCCTGCTTTGCTTAGGTCAAAATTAAGCATTTTAATGGCTCAAAAAGCTTTATGTTCCAATTTCACAAGTAGGTGACAAGTCATTTTAAAAACAAGTCTATAAGGAGACATGCCCAGATGACCATATCTTCGAGCAGGGATATGGAGTTGGGCCCCTAGATCCAAGTCTAAAACAAAGAAAAAAAAAAGAAAAGAGAAAGTAGGTTGAGGTGAGTATGGGATGCAAGGTTGGATCTCATGAGTAAGTGGCTCGCCGAGTTACCATGGTTTACCTGGGTCTAGATTCCAGGCATCGAGTGAGCTTTAATTGAAGTAGGGGTTGATGTCAGTGACACAAAGGAAAGCTAATGCAATTTTGATAATCATGTTGCAAGGAAAAAGTTCTCAGGTAAGCAAGTCTACTTTATTAGCAATTAGGTCATTACGGGTAGGTTAGCTAATTAGTTTGATGTCTGATAGGGGGTAGTGAACAGAGTGTGAGATGATTGTTGTTGAAAACCCATCTTCAGTCCAAGCCCCCATTTCGTCAAATAGAGAAGCTTCAAGAATTAGGAACTCAACTCTTTATAGGATTAATGTTCTAGCTCAACTATTCCTCTTGACTAGGAATTTGCCATTATGAAGGCTACAGTGGATTGGCCTTAGTTAGTCTTCAATGGCTTTTTAGGCTCTTATATAGCCGCTTATTTCTTTCCATCTTTCTCTAAAGATCTAACTAAAAGGTTCAGCAATAGTCAGAGAAGCGTAACTTATCCTTTCGGGTCATAAGCTGGGTATTTGGTCGATCGCCTCACTGCTTTTCCACATAATAGATTTGAAGATAGATATGATGGAGATCTATTTAGTGGCCTTTTTTCGCTGGCATCATAAGTTAGGAGATAAGAGAGGTCCTTAGAAGGATAGCTTTCACTAGAACTCTTAAAGGGTGCTTAAAAAATAGTAGCTGTACTTGGATAGAGAGAATTCTCAGCTTTCGCCGTAGCATCCCCTATAACCAAGCTTCTATCCATCCAATTCGGTCTTTATACGTATCCCTTTTTACGTGCTATGTGCTAGTTACGTCATGTGATCTAGTAAGGATCTAATATTTGCTAGTTTCAAGTCTTGGACTAAAATCTTTTGAGTTTAATATCTAAAACCTACTTTTCTTTTCTTTGTTTAACTGCCTTTCTTGCTTTCTCCGTCGAGTTCCTTTCTAATTTTTCTTAAAAAATTTATGAAAAATAATTGCATAGGAAGGAAGTTCACTTCGTATGCTTTCCTATCTCTAACTTTCCGAACTCGACTTTCTACTGACTAGTTATAGGCCTCTTTCTTACTCTATTATTGGGCGAAAAGGCTAGGCAAGTCCTTTCTTACGACCACTTGGATCCTTATTGATTGATTGATTGGATGAATCACTGGTCTTTATTCATGTTACAAGCATATGCTTGACTTTCTTTTTTATTTTAGTAATGGAATAAGCAGTTATACATACCAATTAAAGAAAAGAAGTGGAACTCTTTAGGCTTCTCTGCCTGCCTATTGAATGAATAATAGGGTAGGGGGCAGTCTACCTAAAAGGATGGCGAACTCAAGCAAGCCAGAAATTCGCTTATGAGAACTTTGCAATTGGGCTGAACCCTTACAAATATATATGATATAAATAATACAAGAAGCAACTGTAGCTTTTGTCTCCCACCTAAGAGACATAAGACTCTCATAGTCTTATTCTGCTTAGCCTTATCCTCCCACGAGAACCAGTGTAATGCTTGCCCTATCCATGTCCATCATTTCTTGTGATCTAAAATAATTCAAGAAGCCTTCACCCCAAGAAGAGCCTTATTGACTTCACCGGTCGGTCAATGTAAACAAAGAAAACGAAAAGAGACTATGAGGAAAGAAACAAAGGTGAAGGGGAAGAAGAACCAAAAAGACGAAGATGCAAGCGAGAAAATAAACAAAGTCAAAGAAGAACTTAGATCCCTTTTCTTCTCTTTTTGTTGTTTTTAATTTTATGGATGTGAAATTATATTTTTATTTGTGGTAGAAAATTCTTTTAGAAATTGATACAAATATTGGATAAAATCAAATTATATTATGATCATTTCTAACATGCATTTAAAATTTGTTCACTAATGCAAGCAATCTGGGATAAATTGCTATATTATCCTTAGCCCACAAACTTTTTCATTAACAGAAGTAGCGTGGAAGGAGTTTTGAGGTACTTTCAAAATAAGAAGGAGATTAGGAGAATTTGCTCAAACAAGGAGGATGTATCGGGCTTATTGCCACTTTCAATTTATGTTATACTTCATACTTATTAGTTAATATGTGTATAACTAATTATATTTATTTGATAATTATAATTTAATTTCTAATATGCAAGTTAATCATTTAATAAACTCTTACTAATTTTATAGTTAAAGCTAAGTTTTATTGCTATTATAATGTTTGTGAATAATTGACTATTTTTATTTTTTAATTTATCATACTAAATTATGGAATAAATTGATGTTTTAGTGTTAAAATTTTAAGAGTAAATTAAACTATATTTAGAAATGAAAGTAATAGGAAATTAAAATTTATTAAAGAATATATAATTAATTTCTAAATAAAGAACTTTTTTGTTTAAGAGAAATAGAATAAATTGTTTTCCCTCTATAATTACTTGTTTTAATCAGATAAAGGAATATTATTCCCTTTTCTGTTCCTTTCCTTTCTCTATTTGTTTTCTTTCTTCTTCCCCTTTCTTTCTCCTTTCAAAATTTCAAACCAAACATGCCTAATAGTTGTAAGATGTAATGTAAATTTTAACCAAACTGAAACTTACATATATTCAATAAATTTCGTCATGCATCTGTTAATTAAATCAGCAATTCCTTTTAGCATTTGGTTAGAAATTGAAATAACATTATGTAATAATTAAATGAGAAAATAACGTAAACAATATCAATTGAATGATTATCTTCTTCTCAAAAGGGTAGAAATCTTTGTAATCCCAAAAGTCTGACCTAATACTATTATTGATCGTAATGATTTAAAAAAACATGATAAAAAGTCTTAATTTATTAAAAAACAACTATTATACTTTTAGACAACAATAATTAATAAAATTTACTATGAAACCTTTAAAATTAAGTAAAATACAATATATTTATTTAAAATATATTACTCATATAGTTATATTGTAATTATTTTTAATAACAAACGTTCATAAAAATAAATTATTTTAAAATCTACGTTAATTCTAAACTATTCATAAAAAATTGCAAAATCACCTAGTGAGATTTTTTTTTTTATTTGAAAGCAATAACATAAAACCTTCATTTCATATAAGGAAAGATTACAACAGTAGATTTACACCAATAGTTGCAGAAAAGATATACCTTGGTTATATTTCATCTCTTCAACCAGTTTAGTAATGAGCATAATGGCCCTATTGTTCCGATGGAGAGAAGAACCTATGATTAGTTTTTCAGGAAATTTCCAAACGAACAATTTCAACGAAATCTTTCAATTTCTTATTTTACTATGTTAAACTCTATGTATTCTTCTATTCATGGAGTATATCGAATGTATAGAAATGGCTATAACAGAGGTTGAATCGATCATCAGAAGAATAATTAGGCCAAAAATTACGGTACTATAAAAAGTAATTATAATAAATAACCGAACAGATCTTAAATTTATTAAATCTACTGAAGAAGAAAGAGAAAATAAAAAAAATATCTTGACAGTTGGTGTTTTTTGAAGAGTTTAACAAGTTAATAAACTTTAAAATACAGAAGACAAATTTGAAGTTAGATCTTTTTAGAAAGATTCTTCATAGCTCCTTAGTACTATTCTCTTTTCCTATAGTTGATCTTTCTGATTGATATTACAATAAATCTCCTACAATATATTTGTTGTAGTAGAAAAAAAATCTCAAAATTTTAAAATAACAAGTATATTTTATTAATATTAGTTATTAAAAAAATTAATTATTAAATTTTTAAAATTTGACATAATATAATATATTTATAAAAAATACATTAATAAATAGTACATTAATAATGTAATATTTATTAATATATTATAAGTTTATATATTTTATGAATAATATGTTTTATTTTTATTATATTTTATATATTTTTTCTATATGTAAATATAAATTATAAAATAATCATAAGTGTTGTATTATAATATATTTTATTGAGAGACTAATATTTATTCATAATTTATTTTTATTATCTAATTAATATTGAATTGTTAATATATTATAAAATAAATAAATTTAAATTTTAGTTATAATATTTATTAACATATTAATAAAATATATAATTTATAATATGTTAATAAATATTACATTATTAATGTATAAAAAAATATTATGAATTTTATTTATTAATGTACTTTTGATAAATATATTATATTTTGTCAAATTTTAAATATTTAACAATTATTTTTGTTAAATAACTACTACTGATAGAGATATAATCATTATTTTTAAATAAATTAAAATTTTTATAGGTACTTTTTAAAGTATTAAAATTAATCAGTCCAATAAACTAAACTTTAGCAACTTGTATAGCCTTTTCCTTACTTCATACAATACTTTCAATTTGGTATATTTATAATGCGGCAATTATACATAGAATGGAATTAGAAATTGTACAATTAAAATTATATATAGAATCTAATACCACCAATTACGGTAATATATAAATTACACTAGTTAAATTTATTGCTAATAAAATGGATTTTATTTCATATATATGGTAGTTAAAATCTAGATTTAAATTCTAAATTTATCTCTACATTAGTTTCTTTTCCACCTGATTCTTGTATATATACACCGTGGGAAAATCAAATAAAAAAATTAAAGGTGCATGCAACTTTTGTTACAATACTATATTCAAGATACAGATAGGCATATGGAGAAGATTTCTTCAAAGATGATTTTTGTGGTGGCTCTCATGATCATTGCAACTTGTCAGTTTCTTTCTATATGAATCATAGTTTATATTCGTCTATAAATTTTTTTATATATTTATATTTATGTGATGTGTTATGAATTAATTCAGGGGAGTTGCAGACTTTGGTGGAAGCTCAACCTAAATGTTCGAAGGATGATGATTGTGTTGGCCGAATTATTTGCCCGGGTCCGGGACCGATAAAATGTCAGAATAATACTTGTAAATGTTTACGTAATCCACCAAAACTTTCTGGTTCTTTCGTTGACAAAGGCCAGTGAGTGCTGCTTGCAAAATTAAGGGAAAAGTATATGGCCTTTATCATGGTTTACTCCTTCAAATAAACGATTCTTTGTGTTTTGTTAAATTCATTTGAATGCTTAATATCTTTAATTTAGTGTTTTTATTTATTGTTGAAGCCAAAATTTCTATGTTACATGAATGATTATATGCACGAATGTTAAACTAATACTTAACAAATAAATTTTATGTGCATAGGAAAGTAACTTAAATACAACCTATCAAGCACAAAGTATCTAAATAATGGAACTTAAAAATAAATAACTCGAGTGAAACAAAGATTCATGTTGATAAAATATTTTTCTCCTTTTTTTTTATGGTTAAAAAAAGTCTCTCCTTCCTCCAATTTCTTTTTTTTTTTTGCCTTCTAATTCATTTTCATAGTAATCAATTTCTTTTTCCTTTAAGAAAAATTAAAAAAAAAAATCTAAAAAGATAAATTTGAAATCTTTTTCCCTTCTCTCCCATTTTTATATAATCAATTTCTTCTTTAAGGAAAACATAATTTAAAAAAATCTAAAATAGTAAATTTGAATATTTTTCTTTTCTCTCTCACTTTATAATAATCAATTTCTTCTTTTAAGGAAAAAATAATTTAAAATATCTAATAGTAAATTTGAATCTTTTTCTTTTCTCTTCCATTTTTATAGTAGTCAATTTTTTCTTTTTAAAAATTTAAAAGAATTAAAAGTTAGAAAATAAAAAAAAAATAGAATCCTTTTCCCTTTCTCTCCCTTTTTTAAGCAATCAATTTTTTGTAAATAAAAAAATTTTAAAAATAATTTTTCTAAAAGAAAAAGCATACATGAAGACCTAAATCCTTAATTAACCTCACGGTCTATGATTTTAGGCCTAAACAATTATAGTACCACACATATATTTCTATTATTTTGAAATGCATACATCCATACATATATATATATAAGATGAATAACTAAATATATATATGTTAAATATGTTCAATTTAACAAAAAATTCTAAAGAATAATGAGAATAAAATTGCTTAATTAACAATAAATTTAAATAAAAATTATTTTTGTTGTAAAAACTCATTACGAGCATATGATGTTGGACCATTTTTTCAACATTTAAAATTAAGTTAATTTTTCATCTGCATATTAACCCAATAAGATAGTTATTCAATCCATATTAAAGAACAAAAGCCTAAAAGATAAAGGATAAAGGTTCAAATTCATAAAACTTTAATCAATATTTTTTATTTAGATCAAATCTAATAAAAAATCTTTTAAGATAAATCATTTTTTATCTAAATTATAGGTAAGCTAGAATACTGAATTATTTCTAATTAGAATTCTACTAAATCTTAAATTATCTCCCTTTAAAATCCCACTTGAACTAATTTTTTAAATAATTTAACGAATCAACGAGAGTATATAAAGGAAAAAAACAACAGAAGAAATAGGTTTTTTTCTCAATATACAAATAAATTTATTGGTTGATATCAGGTGACGAAATCTGATATCAACAATTGGTATCATTTGTGGGGAAAAAAAAAAAGTCAATTTCCCATTTAAGGAGAATCTATTACAACAATAAAACTTTATGGTGTACTAAAATGTATGTATTTATTTTATTTGTATTGATTGTATATATGGTTTAATATATTTGATGTTGATAAGATATCTGAATATTTTGTTTTTATTTTTATTAATCGTATACATGGTGAATATTTGATCTTGGTAAAATATTTGAGTATTTATTTTTATTTATATTAATTGTATTCATAATGTAATATATTTAACATTGATAAAATATTTAAGTATTTTTTTTTATTTATGTTAATTGTATACATGGTTAATATATTTGATTTTGATAAACCATTTGAGAGAGTGTGTTCAATCCCTCATAATGATAAGATGTCCTGTAATATTGTAGAATTTTCCATCACAATAGAGCATGAGCTGATCCCCAATTTGTGAAAAATTATACTAGGTGTTTTGGAATATAGAAAAATTGTCATATTTAGACTTCTATTACATATATTGCATATATTTAAATTTTAATGTAATATTAAGAAAAGGTAAATACAAATAAAATTTCAAAAAAATTTATTCAGTTTAAATAAAAAATAAATTTCTAAAAAATAATGATAAATGAATACACAGTGTTTTAACCAATAAACAGATGACGAATTATATGGTTTCATGGATAAATATTAATTGAATCCAAATCAAAATATCATTGGGGTTGAAAATTAAATATCATTAGGATATAATGCAAAATAAATTTACTCAAAATATCTTTCTCGTACAAATGTAATACCATTTGGCGTGAACAAAAAAAATATATTTCTCTAAATTAAATGTCTTCTAGGTTCAAATCTAAGTACCTTTCAAATCCAGATCTAAATATCTCTTAAGTTCAAATCTATTATGAATATTTTGTCTAGAATTAAATATTTTTCAGATCTAAATCTAAATATTTCTATGGTTCAGATCTATTATCAATATTTTATTCATAATTAAATATCTTTATCTATTCACTATTTGTCCTTTTCAGCTTTAACTATTTATATTTTATACTTAAATCATGTAAAAGTTTAATATCTGAACCTAATGACTTGTTAAAATAATCTTATATGACTAATAATTTTTAACTATCAAAAATACAGTCTCAAAAATTTATAATTTATTATTTGTCAAGAATACTATACTTTATGCATTAAATTATAGATATTATGATTTTAAATTTGTTATAATGTTAAAATAAGTTGAGTTATTTTCATATTTGTTTCCATTATTTGTTTATAAGTGTACGTTCGCTCTCATATAAGGATGGCAAAATTCCCCACGGGGCCCCAAACCCATAGGGATCGACCGTCAACGGCGGAGAATTCAGATAAATTTACGGGAAATGGGACGGGGAACGGGAGAAATTAATCCTCAGTTTATTAATGGGACGGGAATTGTTTTACCTCTCCTCACCCCACCCCCACCCTATTCCCCAATAAAACATATTATAAATATATTATAATTTATAAATTAAATTTTATATATGTAAATATAATTTAATATTATAATTTTTTAAATTATATATTATAATTAAATATAATTAGTAATAAAAAATTATAAAGTCATGAATGAATGTTATAAAAAAATAGAATATATAAATAAAAAGTAAAAAATTAAAAATTAAAAAGATTTTATATTGTGTTTCCAATAATATATCAATAATATTTTTATTTAAATTAATTAAATTCTTATATTATTAAAATTAATTTATAAAAAAGAAATTGATATGGGGATGGGAACTCATTCCCCGTGCGGGGGATTCTCCATCCCATCCCATTAAATTTAGTGGGGAATGAAGCGGGGAGTGGAAGTTAAAATAGAAAACGAGGCGGGGAATGGGGCATGCCTCCCCACCCCTACCCCGGCCCATTGTCATCCCTACTCTCATATTAATATAGTGGCACTAAAAGAGTAAAGTTAACTTTTATAAATTTTTTTTCATTAACAGAAAAAAGGAATAGAGATTGCAATTTATTATTTGTACCTAAATTTTTAATTAATTATACTCTACCAACTTGCAACATATTTTTGAATATCAAAACCATCAAAATTTGTGAAATCACCTTCTTCAAAATTGTAGGTGGATGACTCAGCTTTCTAGTGGTTCATATCTCACTCTTGTTGATTTTGTAGAACATAAGTTGTGTAGAAAATAGATAGATATGTTTAAGTTAGATTTTTCTACTGCTATTTTAGAATGATGGCTCTTTTTGGTAGCCAACCAGTTGAAATTTGAGAAAGTGTAAAACATAAAACATTTAGACCTCTTTGTTAGGGTTTTGGAGAACCCATCTATATAATTTTTGGGTATGTATTTGGGAGATACAGCCTAAATACAATACCATGTTGGGCTAATCTTAAGATGCATTTGAGTTCTATTGAAGCCTAATTTTGTCTCATTAATTACTCGAACTAATCCAAGCATTGACCTACAAAGTTGTGAAGTAATGAGTCTATGTTTGTCTAGCCCAGAAATCATATCAATTGATATTTTGGATTGAATGATACGTTCATTATACGAAACCTGCGTAAAACTAACTATTTAGTTCAATTCATGTTTTAGAATTCAATATAAAAGAATATGATTTATTTTTGGGGAACAGAAGAACATTATTAAATCTAAATCATAATATTTCTTTTGATATGTCTATATTTTTAAACATTCATCACACTCCCCAATCAGCTTATTATTAGTCCCTAGTAATATAAGCAATATCATTTATAATTGATTTGTAAAATTTACATCCAAAATAATAATCATTCCTCTTCTTTTGATTTTTTCAAAATAAACAAACTCTCACTTAAAGATTTATTATACATATACCAAATACTTATTAGTTATGCTACAACTTAAAGGTTGTAACTCCCAAGTATAGGTTGTCTCAAGTAATAAAGTTCGGAAGTCCGAGTGTCGGTCCACAGGGAATATGTTATATTAAGTCTACAAGTTCAAAGGTCTAAATATTACAAATCTGAATATTCCAATGGAGTGAATTTGCTTATTGTCAAATTTAAATTCTATATTCTTATATATTAGGGCATTAGGGATCTATTTTAATGATTTGTATAGAACTTATTCTTGATCCTTTTTTTTTTAAAGAAAAATACAATTAAGAATCAAAAGAAGTGATTCTTAATTGGATGATGAAAACAAAACATTTGAGCACAAAGAAATCAAAAGACTTACCTTTTAGTTGATGGTGAAACACTATAAGTTGTCTTGCTCTTGATATGTAGAAAATATCCAAGCATTCAATGTACCATTTGTTAACAATGAATCAAGGTTTCTAACAATTCAAAATCACTTGCAAAATATAGTACTCAATCAATAAAAAGATTAACAATGAAGAGCAAAACAAAAGATCAAAGAACAAAACTATAAAATCATCAAAAGTTTACCCTTAGCCCTAATTATGAAATTAGAAATACATCATTTAATTGAAGTTCAAATTACAACAATAAAATAGAAATGGAAAACAAAACTGATCTCCCTCCACTTCCACGTCTTCCTTTATATAGATAAAACAAAAGACATTCCACATGTGTGAACATAATTTGGTCAATTTCTAATTAATCACGCTTTACCAACTTCCAACATTTTTTTGACCATGAAAACCACCGAATTTCATAAAGCATCCTTCTTCAAAGTTGTAGGTGGATGACTCATTTTTCTAATGGTCTATATCTCGCTCTTATTTCTATTTTAGACCATGAGTTGTGTTGAAAATAGGCAGATATGTTCAAGTCGCATTTCTCCACCGCCCTTCTAAAATGATAGCTCTTTTTGGTAACCGACCAGTTGAAATTTGAGAAAGTACAAAAAATAAACAATTTAGATCCCTTTCTCAGATTTCTAGATCACCCAACCATATAATTTTTCGTGACATATTTAGGGAGATACGGCCCAAATACGGAAGCATGTTGGGCTGGTTCAAAGATGTACTTGAGTTCTGTTGAAACCCAATTTCGTCCCATTAATTGCTCGAACTGGTCCAACCTTTGGCTTACAAAGTTGTGAAATGATGAGTTTATGTTTGTCTAGCCTAAGAATCGTATCAATTGATAATTTGGATTGAAAGATACGCTCATTATACGAAACCTGCGCAAAACCAATTATTTAGTCCAATTCATGTTTTACAATTCAATATAAAGGAATATGCTTCATTATTGGGGAATAGAAGGACATTATTAAGTGTAAATCATAATATTTTTTTTGATAAACCTACACTTTTAAACATTCATCACACTCCCCAACCAGCTTATTACTAGTCCCTAGTAATATAAGCAATATCATTTAGAGTTGATTTATAGAATTTACATTCAAAGTAAAAATCATTCTTTTCCTTTTCATCTTCTCAAAATAAACAAACTCTCACTTAAAAATTTACTATATATGTGCCAAATACTCGTCAGTGGAATTATTCATAAACCTTCTTTTTGTGCTTTTATAACTAATACATGTTATGGGACTTAATTAGAATCAAACAACATTGGTTCTAAATTTTGTCAAGGTAAACTTCTTTGGGCAAAGATTATTTCTATCTCCTTTTTTTTTCTTTTTTCTTTTAATAACATAACCTAACCCATGTAGCGAGCTTTGGGCCAATAACTCTCAGACCAGTTGGCCTTAGGGTATTAGGTATTAAAACACCCCTACAGGCTTAATTACTTGAGTTAAGGTTATGAAATTATTCATATCAAAACTTTATCGTTTTACGCGAATATTCACTGCTGATTAGGCAAGAAGTCCGGTTACTAAGTAAAAGTTTTGATTAGAATATTTATTTATTATTTTTTTTTTTTGGAGATTTTTTTTTTTGAACCCTTAGTTGCTACCTTTGACAAAATTAAAAAGCTCAAATATTGTAAAATTTCAATATGTCATCCACAGTCATGTATCAAAGTGTGTGTGTGAAAGATGGTTTATAAATATTTTAATGATTGAGTATTTGAGCATAATTTATTATGTGATGATGATGTGAGAGTTCGTATATTTGATCAATCCAAAAGAAAGTGAATGATAAATTCTTTGTTATGAAATTCAAAAATCAAAACAAATGATAATGCGTATCTACTAAAATGTGTCTCAGGAGTAAGATTACTCCTTACTCTACATCCTTACAAATTATGAATCTAATTTTTTTTCTTTTTTAGTTGTATAAAAAAAAACGGTTACTTATGTCAATTACACTCCCCCCAACCAGATTGCAACATTGTCCCCAATGTTTAAATGTAAAGAGGTACAATATAGAGAATATTACCTGAAATAGTAGTTATTGAAACACAAGTAAAACCTGAAACAAACTTAAGCAAAAATAACTAAAGAAAAAAAAATAATAAAATGCAATTAGTAGAAAAAAAAGAGATAAGAAAAGTTTACAAATGAAGCGACAAATCCAGCTTTCGCTTTTTACTGCTTTCACTTAACCATTCTAATCGTGCCATTGTGGGATCTAGCTCATAGACAAAGTTCTGCAACTGATTGATCAAGTCATTAGCAGTCGGAGCAGAAATGAGGAGTTTGCGAGCCATCTGTGAAATAAAATTTTGTTCTACAGCATGATCAAGAAAAGACAACAACTTGTTAAAGAAACCATTAACATTTAACAATCCTATGGGTTTTTGACGAACGGTGAGTTGTGCCCAAGATGCAATTTGAAAAATTTCTTCTAAGGTCCCAAAACCACCTGGTAAGGCAATAAAAGCATCTGCAAAATCAAGCATTTTAGCAATTCTTTCATGCATTGTTGAGACCATTAGTTCTTCTCCAATTGTTTTGCTAGTTATGTTACCTGCAGATAAAGCCTTTGGTATGATACCTATGACTTCACTTCCTCCTATATGTGCGGCAGTTGACACACACCCCATTAACCCAAGGCTACCTCCTCCATACACTAGGTTAAATTTTCGCTCAGCTAAAACTCGACCCAGGTTATCTACTGCTTTTACAAACTCTTCACCTTTCCCAGAACTTGACCCACAAAAAACACAAATAGTTTTAATTTGATGAGCAGAAGCTCCTTTCATTTTTTTGCAGTCTTTTACCCTCGTCAGTGATTCAAATTTCTTATGAAAATAAAGAAGTGAGGTCCTGCATTTATACAACTTAAAGAGAATGCATTAATGAAACCAATAGAGGTAAGCCAGCTGTTGTCATAAAAGTTAAAATTTAAAAATGTAAAAATGTCAAAGATAACAGCTAATATAGGAATCTAAAACATAAAAATTTCAACAATGACAGCTAAAAGTAGATATTTATAGATAGTTGTGATTGTGGCTCACATCTTCCTCTGATTTTATGTCCAGCAACGGCTTAAACGCCCTATATGGGTCGAGGATTGGCTTCCCATCCAATTTTCTTACAAATTGGCAAATAGGGTCTTTTAAAGTCAGATTCCCAAGACTATAACGATCACGTTCTTTTTGAAATATGTATACAAATTGAGAATTTCACGTTGCACATATCCACTAGGATGCGTCTCAAGAGTCAATAAGATATTATCTAAAGACTCCTTACTCAGTCCATCCTTGATGAATTTAATTTTGTCTTCTTTGTTAGTAGACATTATCCCTAGGGAACGACATCCCTTGTTACAAGTTGATCGTGCACATTTATAACATACTTGTAATATTTTCGCTCTTCATTTCTTTGCAAAAGAGCTCTTACCTAAGTCAGGCATGTTTAGGCATGTATGAAACAAATGAATTAGAAAACTCACTTGCTAAACGTATCTTTGCTTCAATTATTCAACGCACATCTTCAAGAATGCCGTTAAGCATAAGCATTCTTAATCTTGCACACCTAGCTTGGTACATTTTTCGTAGAACATCTTTAGGAAAAGAAGGAAAATATGTTTGCAATCTAGAAAGAATGACATCCATAATGAAAGAAAAGAATAGAAAAGGAAGTGAGAGAAAAAAAAGAGTATCAGTAATTTTGGGCAACTGAAAGAACCGACTTGAAGAGTCACGGAGTACCGTTATCCGCCACTTGACCGGGAAAGTAATTGAAAACAAACAATGGAAAGAAAAAAAAAATTAATAACACAAGAAAACAAGTAATGTGTATACAAAAAAAAAAAAAAATCATCCAGTATTGTAAACAGGTTCATTCAAAGTGATAGACTCTAACTCACTTGGAAAATTCTCAAAGAATGGCTTTAAACGGTGTCCATTAACTTTAAAAACATTGCCATTTTTGGGGTTCTCAATCTCAACAGCGCCATGTGGGTAAACCTTCTTAACAATGAAAGGACCTGTCCATTTTGAGCGAAGTTTGCCAGGAAATAGATGCAATCTTGAATCATACAAAAGAGCTTTTTGTGAAGCTTCAAATGATTTTCTAATGATATGTTTATCATGAAACACCTTCATTTTCTTTTTGTAAATTCTAGAATTCTCGTAAGGTTCATTTCTAATTTCTTCGAGTTCATCTATTTGGAGTTTTCTCAATGATCCTGCTTTATCTAAGTCAAAATTAAGCATTTTAATGGCCCAAAAAGCTTTATGTTCTAATTCCACCGGTAGGTGACAAGCCTTTCCAAAAACAAGTCTATAAGGAGACATGCTAAGTGATGATTTAAAAGCAATTCGATAAGCCCAAAGTGCATCGGTTAGTCTTAAAGACCAATCCTTACGATTCGGTTTTACCGTTTTTTTCAAAATATGTTTTATTTCTCTATTGGCAAGTTCAACTTGTCCACTTGTTTGTGGGTGATAAGGGGTTGACACTTTATGTGTAATTCTATATTTTTTCATTAAATTCTCAAAAGGCTTATTACAAAAATGTAAACCTCCATCACTTATTATTGTTCGAGGCACTCCAAATCTTGAAAAAATGTTTTCTTTCAAAAATTTCAAAACAATTTTATAATCATTATTTTTGCAAGAAATTACCTCTACCCATTTTGAAACATAGTCAACTCCAACTAAAATGTATTGATACCCAAAAGAAAATGGAAAAGGACCTATAAAATCAATACCCTAACAATCAAATATTTCAATGACCAAAATAGGATTTAATGGCATCATGTTTCTACGAGTTATTCCACCTAATTTTTGACAACGGTCACATGTTTTACAAAATATATTTGTGTCTTTAAATAAGGTGGGCCAATAAAATCCACATTGCAATATTTTCGCAGCAGTTTTCTTTGAAGAAAAATGACCACCACATGCTTCAGAATGACAAAAGGAAATGATATTTTGAATTTCATTGTTAGGTACACATCTCCTTATAATTTGGTCAGGGCAATATTTGAAAAGATATGGATCATCCCAAAAGAAATTGCGTACCTCCCTTAAAAATTTCTTTTTATCTTGAGCATTCCAATGATTTGGCATTTGACCTATAACAAGAAAATTGACAATATCAGCAAACCAAGGTAAAATAGAAACATTGAAAAGTTACTCATCAGGGAAATTGTCATTAATCGGTGTTGTCTTAGTCAATTCTTCAAACATAAGTCTTGACAAGAGATCAGCAACCACATTTTGTACTCCCTTTTTGTCTTGAATTGTGAGATCAAATTCTTGAAGTAGTAGAATCCACCTAATCAATCTAGGTTTAGAATCCTTTTTTGAAAGAAGATATTTTAATGCTGCATGATCACTAAAAATCACAATGGGTGAGCCAACAAGATAAGATCAAAATTTATCCAATGCAAATACTACTGCAAGTAATTCCTTTTCAGTGGTAGAATAGTTCATTTGAGCACTATTTAAGGTTTTACTATCATAGTAAATCATATAGGGTTTCTTGTCCTTTCGTTGTCCTAAAACAGCTCCAACAGCATAATCGCTAGCATCGCACATGATTTCAAAAGGTAAAGTCCAATTTGGAGGCTGCATGATAGGAGCAGATTAGTATGGTTTTAAGTTTGACAAAAGCTTCTTGACATGACTCAGTCCACTCAAAGAGAGCATCTTTTAATAAGAGATTGCACAATGGTCTTGATATAACACTAAAGTCTTTGATAAATCTTCTATAAAAACCAACATGTCCTAAAAATGATCTAACATCTTTAACAGACTTAGGAATAGGTAAATTGGCAATTAATTCAATTTTAGATTTATCTACTTCAATTCCTTTTGATGAGACAATGTGACCAAGCACAATACCATTTGTGACCATGAAATGACATTTTTCCCAATTAAGCATAAGATTCTTTTCTTCACACCTAATCAAAACTTTTTCCAAGTTAGATAAACAATCATCAAATGAATCACCAAACACAGAAAAATCATCCATGAAAATTTCAAGAAATCGTTCAATCATATCACTAAAAATACTAAGCATGCATTTTTGAAATGTAGCTGGTGCATTACACAATCCAAATGGCATCCTTCTATATGCAAAAGTTCCAAATGGACAAGTGAAAGTGGTCTTTTCTTGGTCTTCAGGTGCAATTTCAATTTGGTTATACCCAGAATACCCATCTAGGAAACAATAAAATGCATTTCCAGCTACCCTTTCTAACATTTGATCCATGAATGGTAACGCGAAATGATCTTTCCTAGTCATTGAATTGAGTTTCCTATAGTCAATGCACATTCTCCAGCTAGTAATTGTTCTAGTTGAAATTAATTCATTATTTTCATTTTTGACTACAGTAACTCCAGATTTCTTAAGTACAACTTGTGTAGGACTTACCCATGTGCTATCAGAAATAGGGTAAATGATCCCTACATCTAAAAGTTTGAGAATTTCATTTCTCACTACCTCTTTCATATTAGGATTCAGCCTACGTTGCATTTGTCTAGATGATTTGGCATTATCTTCCAAATATATCTTATGTGTGCAAATCAAAGGACTAATTCCTTTTATGTCAGCTATTGCCATCCTAAGGCATATTTATGCAATCTTAGAATTTCGAGTAACTTACATTCTTGAAGAGCATTGAGTTTAGAAGAAATTATCACCGGAAAAGTTTCATTAGCACCCAAGAAAGCATACTTGAGGTCAGATGGTAATGGTTTCAATTCAAGTTTTAGTGGTTGAACACTCGATGGCATCGGTTTATCAGCTCGTTGAGGTAAGTCTTCAAAATTTGGTCTCCATCCATTAACTTCCGAAACCTGAGAAGATTTTAAAAGAGAATAAATATGAGATACTTCAAAATTTTCATCAAAATTGAAATCATTGCAACCATTTAAACAAGAATCCAAGGGATCAGAAAAAGATGAAACATTAAAGTAGTCATGAACGAGTTCCTCGATATAACTAACTTCATGCATGTCATCATTTTCACTAGGTTGCTTGCAAATATTAAACACATTCATTTCCAATGTCATGTTTCCAAAGTATAATTTTAGAACTCCATTTCTACAATTGATTATTTCATTAGATGTAGCAAGAAATGGACGTCCTAATATGACAGGAATTTGGGTGCTTGAGTTAGAAACAGGTTGTGTGTCTAAGACAATAAAATCTACAGGAAAGTAAAATTTATCTACTTGGACTAACACATCCTCAAGTATTCTTCGTGGTATTTTCACAAAACGATCAGCAAGTTGAAGTGTTGTAGATGTAGGTTTAAGCTCACCTAAACCTAATTGCTCATACACTGAATATGGCAACAAATTAACACTTGCACCAAGATCAAGTAAAGCATGGTTTATCCTAAAGTTTCCAATTACACAAGAAATGATGGGACAACTAGGATCTTTATATTTTGGTGGAGTGTTATGTTGAATAATCGAACTAACATTCTCAGTTAAAAATGCTTTCTTTTGAACATTAAGCTTCCTTTTAATAGTGCATAAATCTTTCAAAAATTTGGCATAAGAAGGAACTTGCTTAATTACATCTAACAAAGAAATGTTAATTTTGACTTGCTTAAAAAGTTCAAAAATTTCAGAATTTTGGTTTAACTTTTGAATTGGTTGCAATTTTTGAGGAAAAAGAGCAGGGATAGGGCATTTTTTAACATCACACATCTTAGGTTCAACATTATTTTCCTCACTCACTAATTTTGATGGTTCTTTAGGTTTAATCTCTTTCAAAGAAATGGTTTTATCAATGACTTTACCACTTCGGAGAGTAGTGATAGAGTTGGCATTCTCGTGCTGTATGCCATTTGAGTTAGAATCACTTACATGAAATTGACCCACTGGATTTGACTGTGGTTGAGCAGGAAATTTACCTTTCTCTTGACTGCGCAAAGGTAAGGTCAATGTTGAAAGTGTATTCTTGATATCATCAATGGCTTGTGATGTTTGATTGTTTATGCTTGTTCGCCCTTGCATGAATGTTTGCAATGTTTCCTCAAGAGTTTTCAAATGTGGTGAATGGTATGATGAAAAATTTGAAGGTCTTTGAGGTGGTGGATGGGCATGATTATCATTTCTCCAACTAAAATTTGGGTGATTTCTCCATCCAGGATTGTATGTTTCAGAATATGGAGAATTAGAGGAAAAAGGCTTTTTGAAGGAATTCATAGAATTTGCTTGGTCATGCAACACTTCTTTAAAAATAGGAATATTTGGACAATCTTGAGTGAAATGTCCCATGACTTCACAAATTTCACAAATTTTATCATTATGCACAGATTTGACCTCTTTAACTTTCCTTAATTCCATGGCTTTAATTTTTCTCGTTAAATTTGTAATTCTAGCACTTAGATCATTTTCTTGACTCAAATTATATTTACCCCCATTAGAACTAGTCATATTAGATCTAATTGAATTTTCAGAGGAACTAGTGGTTTGCCAGGATTGAGAGTTCTCAGCTAAATGATCTAAATACTCTAAAGCTTCTTCTGGGTCTTTGTCTAAAAATTCACCATTACACATTATTTTAACAAATTGTTTTGTCTCTGGTGTTAACCCTTCATAAAAGAAACTTATCGTACGCCATTTTTCAAAACCATGGTGTGGGCATGAATTCAACAAGTCTTTAAATCTTTCCAAACATTGAAAATAGGTTTCATTTCCTTTTTGACAAAAATTTTGAATTTGTCTCTTGAAAGCATTCGTTTTATGTATTGGAAAAAATTGCTTTAAAAACTTGGTTTGCATTTCTTGCCATGTGCCTATAGATCTAGGTCTTAATGAATTAAGCCATGTTTTTGCTTTATCTTTTAAAGAAAAAGGAAACAATTTTAGCTTAATTATTTCTTCACTACATGTTTGATCCATAAATGTGGCACATACTTCCTCAAATTCTTTCAAATGTAAATAAGGACTCTCAGACTCTAAGCCATGGAAATTAGGAAGTAAAAGAATCATACCGGGCTTAAATCTGAAGTTATTTGCATTAAGCGGAAAAATAAAGCATGAAAGAGATGAATTTCGAGGAGGTTGCAAATATTCACGCATAGTTCGAACATGATGATTTTTATTTTCTCCTTGTATACTTTCATTTTCAGCCATAGTGTTAGTTGTGTGTGAGTTTGAAGATGAATCAAACAAATTTCCAAAGGAGGTTTTAGAATTACCTTTCACCAATCGATGAGAATGAGAATCACGATACCATCCAAGCATAAAAATAATAATAATAATAATAATAAAAACAATACAGTAAAATGTTAGCACAATAAAACAAATAAAAAAAAGAAAAGAGGTGGTATAACCTTCCTCTTAATAAAATTATTGTAAATGAAAATAACAACACAATATGTAATAGAAAAAATTAAGAAAGGTGGCAAAGCCTTCCATGAACAAAAATTAGGTGGTATATGTAGAACCAACCATAATGTAAAAATAAATGGGCGGCTGAGTCTCCCAATAAAAATAAACAACAACAAGTAAATTAAAAAAAATATATATTGAAGTTAGAGTTAGAGTTAGAGTTAGAGTTAGAGGTTAAAGTTAGTAAAAGAAAATTAAACAAGAACTAGTAAACTTTATACAAACCGTATTCCCCGGCAACGGCGCCAAAAACTTGCTACAACTTAAAGGTTGTAACTCCCAAGTATAGGTTTTCTCAAGTAATAAAGTTCGGAAGTCCGAGTGTCGGTCCACAGGGAATATGTTATATTAAGTCTACAAGTCCAAAGGTCTAAATATTACAAATCCGAATATTCCAATGGAGTGAATTTGCTTATTGTCAAATTTAAATTCTATATTCTTATATATTAGGGTATTAGGGATCCATTTTAATGATTTGTATAGAATTTATTCTTGATCCTTTTTTTTTTTAAAGAAAAATACAATTAAGAATCAAAAGAAGTGATTCTTAATTGGATGATGAAAACAAAACATTTGAGCACAAAGAAATCAAAAGACTTACCTTTTAGTTGATGGTGAAACACTATAAGTTGTCTTGCTCTTGATATGTAGAAAATATCCAAGCATTCAATGTACCATTTGTTAACAATGAATCAAGGTTTCTAACAATTCAAAATCACTTGCAAAATATAGTACTCAATCAATAAAAAATTAACAATGAAGAGCAAAACAAAAGATCAAAGAACAAAACTATAAAATCATCAAAAGTTCACCCTTAACCCTAATTACGAAATTAGAAATACATCATTTAATTGAAGTTCAAATTACAACAATAAAATAGAAATGGAAAACAAAACTGATCTCCCTCCTCACTTCCACGTCTTCCTTCATATAGATAAAACAAAAGACATTCCACATGTGTGAACATAATTTGGTCAATTTCTAATTAATCACGCTTTACCAACTTCCAACATTTTTTTGACCATGAAAACCACCGAATTTCGTAAAACATCCTTCTTCAAAGTTGTAGGTGGATGACTCATCTTTCTAGTGGTCTATATCTCGCTCTTATTTCTATTTTAGACCATGAGTTGTGTTGAAAATAGGCAGATATGTTCAAGTCGCATTTCTCCACCGCCCTTCTAGAATGATAGCTCTTTTTGGTAACTGACCAGTTGAAATTTGAGAAAGTACAAAAAAATAAACAATTTAGATCCCTTTCTCAGCTTTCTAGATCACTCAACCATATAATTTTTCGTTACATATTTTGGGAGATACGGCCCAAATACGGAAGCATGTTGGGCTGGTTCAAAGATGTGCTTGAGTTCTGTTGAAGCCCAATTTCGTCCCATTAATTGCTCGAACTGGTCCAACCTTTGGCTTACAAAGTTGTGAAATGATGAGTTTATGTTTGTCTAGCCCAAGAATCGTATCAATTGATAATTTGGATTGAAAGATACGCTCATTATACGAAACCTGCGCAAAACCAATTATTTAGTCCAATTCATGTTTTACAATTCAATATAAAGGAATATGCTTCATTATTGGGGAATAGAAGGACATTATTAAGTGTAAATCATAATATTTCTTTTGATAAACCTATACTTTTAAATATTCATCAAGTCAAGTTATTAACAAACCATCTTTTTGTGCTTTTTGTAACTAATACACATTTTGAGATTTAATTGGGATAAAACAATATTAGTTCTAAATTTTGTCAAGGTAAACTTTTTTGGGCAAAAATTATTTTGGCCTAATATTAACCCACGTAGCGAGCTTTTGGCCAATAACTCTTAGATTAGTTGGCCTTCGGGTATTAGGTGTTAAAACACCCATACGGACTAATTACTCGAGTTAAGGTTACGAACTTATTCATACCAAAACTTTATCGTTTTACATAAACATTCACTGCTGATTAGGTAAGAAGCTCGATTATTACGTAAAACAAAAGAGCTCTTAGTTGCACCCTTAATAAAACAAAGGAACTCAAATATTGTAAAACTCTAATATGTTATCCATAATCATGTATCAAAGTGTGTATATGAAAGATAGTTTATGAATACTTATTGATTGAGTATCTGAATAGAATTTTTTATATGATGATGATGTGGGAGTCTATAGATTTGATCAATTCAAAAGGAAGTGAATGATAAATCCTTTATTATGATATTCAAAAATCAAAACAAATGATAATACATATCTACTAGGATGTGTCTCAAGAGTAAGATTACTCCCTACTCTACCATCTTTACAATTTATGAATCTAAAAGGGTTTTTTTTTTCTTTTTCTAGTGACATAAAAATGACTACTTATATCAATTACATTCCCCCTAACCAGATTGCAACATTGTCTTGAATGTTTGAATGCAGAGAGTACAATGTAGAGAATATTACCTGAAATGGTAGTTATTGAAAAACAAGTAAAACCTGAAACAAACATAAGCAAAAATAACTAAAAAAAATAATAAAATGCAATGAGTAAAAAAATAAGAAAAGTTACAATTGAAGCAACAAATCCAACTTACGTTTTTACTGCTTTTACTTGACCATTATAATCGTGCCATTGTTTGGTCTAGTTCATGGACAAAATTCTGCAATTGATGGATCAAGTCATTAGTTGTTGGAGCAGAAATGAGGAGTTTACGAGTTGTCTATGAAATAAAGTTTTGTTCTATAGCATGATCAAGAAAAGATAACAACTTGTTAAATAAACCATTAATATTTAGCAATCTTATGGGTTTTTGGTGAATGGTGAGTTGTGCCCAGTATGTAACTTAAAATTTCCTCTAAGGTCCCAAAACCACCTGGTAAGGCAATAAAAGCATCTGCAAAATTAAGCATTTTAGCAATTGTTTCATGCATTTTTGAGACCATTAATTCCTCTCCAATCGTTTTGCCAATGATGTTACCTGCAGATAAAGCCTTTGGTGTAACACCTACAACTTTACTTCCTCCTACATGTGCAACAGTTGACACACACCCCATTAACCTAAGGTTTCCTTCTACATATATTGGGTTAAGTTTTCACTCAATTAAAACTCGACCGAGGTTGTTTGCTACTTTTACAAACTCTTCACCTTTCCCAAGACTTGACTCATACAAAACACAAATAGTTTTAAATTGATGAACAAAAGCTCCTTCCATTTTTGTAATCTTTTACTCTTGTCAGTGATTCAAATTTTATATATAAATAGAGAAGTTGAGGTGCTGTATTTATACAACTTAAGCAAAAAATGCATTAACTAAACCAACAAGGGTATGCCAGCTGTTGTCACAAAAGTTTGAATTTAAAAAACTTAAAAATGTCGAAGATAACAACTAATATTAGAATCTAAAAATTTTCAAGAATGATAGCTGAAAATTAATATTTACAGATAGTTGTGATTGTGTCTCACATCTTCCTCTAATTTTACGTCCAGTAACGGCTTAAACGCCCTTTAAGGGTCGAGAATTGGCTTCCTATCCAATTTTCTTATAAATTGGCAAATAAGGTCTTTTAAAGTTAGATTCCCAAGACAATAACGATCATGTTCTTTTTGAAATTGCGTGTACAAATTGAGAATTTTACGTTGCACATATCCACTAGAATGTGTCTCAAGAGTCAGTAGAATATTATTTAAAGACTCGTTACTCAGTCCATCCTTAATGAATTGAATTTTAACTTCTTTGTTACTCAGTCTATCCCTAGGGAACAACATCCCTTGTTACAAGTTGATCGTGCACATTTATAACATACTTGTAATATTTTCGCTCTTCGTTTCTTTGCAAAAGAGCTCTAACCTAAGCCAGGCATGTTTAGGCATGTATGAAACAAATGAATTAGAAAACTCACTTGCTAAACATATCTTTGCTTCAATTATTCAATGCACATCTTCAAGAATGCCGTTAAGCATAAGCATTCTTAATTTTGCATACCTAACTGCGTACATTTTTAGTAGAACATCTTTAGGAAAAGAAGGAAAATATGTTTGCAATCTAGAAAGAATGACATCCATAATGAAAAGAAGAAATGAAAAGAAAAATAAATGAGAGAGAATTTTTATTTTTTGGGTATCAATAATTGTAAGCAATTGAAAGAACTGACTTGAAGATTCACGGAGTATCGTTATCTGCCAGTTGACTGGGAAAGCAACTAAAAACAAAAATGAAATCAATAAAATAATAACACAAGAAAACAAGTAATGTATATATAACAAAAAAATCGTCAAGTGTTGTAAATAGTTTCATTCAGAGTGATAGACTTTAGCTTACTTGGAAAATTCTTAAAGAATGGCTTTAAAGGGCGTCCAATAACTTTAAAAATATTGCTACTTTTTGGGTTTTCAATCTCATCTGCACCATATGGACAAATCGTCTTGACAATGAAAGGACCTGTCCATTTTGAACAAAGTTTTCCAAAAAATAGATGCAATCTTGAATCAGACAAAAGAACTTTTTATGAAGGTTCAAATGATTTTGTTATGATGTGCTTATCATGAAACACCTTATCTAATTAGATTTTTCTCAACGATCTTACTTTGCTTAGGTTAAAATTAAGCATTTCAATGGCTCAGAAAGCTTTATGTTCTAATTCCACAGATAGGTGACATGCCTTTTCAAAAACAAGTTTATAAGGTGACATGCCCAGATGACCATATCTTCGAGTAGGAATATGGAGTTGGGTCCCTTGATCCAAGTCTAAAACAAAAAAAAAAAAGAGAAAGTAGGTTGAGTTATGGGATGCAAGGTTAGATCTCATGAGTAAGTGGCTCGCCAAGTTACCATGGTCTACCTAAGTCTAGATTCTAGGCATCGAGTGAGCTTTAATTGAGATGTCAGTGACACAGGGGAAAGCCAATGCAATTTTGATAATCATGTTGCAAGGAAAAAGAGCTTTCTCAAGTAAGCAAGTCTACTTTATTAGCAATTAGGTCATTACGGGTAAGTTAGCTAATTAGTTTGATGTCTGATAGGTGGTAGTGAACAAAGTGCAAGATGATTGTTGTTAAAAGCCCATCCTTCAGCCCAAGCCCCCATTTCGTTAAATAGAGAAGCTTCAGGAATTAGGAACTCAACTCTTTGTAGGATTAATGTTCTAGCTCAACTATTCCTCTTGACTAGGGATTTGCCATTATGAAGGCTATAGTGGATTAGCCTTAGTTAGTCTTCAATGGCTTATTGGGCCCTTGCATAGCCACCTATTTCTTTCCATCTTTCTCTAAAGATCTAACTAAAAGGTTCAGCAATAGTCAGAGAAGCGTAACTTCTCATTTCGGGTCATAAGCTGGGTATTTGGTCGATCGCCTCACTGCTTTTCCACAGAATAGATTTGAAGATAGATATGATGGAGATCTATTTAGTGGCCTTTTTTCGCTGACATCATAAGTTGGCAGATAAGAGAGGTCCCTAGAAGGATAGCTTTCACTAGAACTCTTAGGGGTGCTTAAAAAATAGTAGCTGTACTTGGATAGAGAGAATTCTCAGCCTTCGCTATAGCATCCCCTATAACCAAGCTTCTATCCATCCAATTGGGTCTTTTTACGTATCCCTTTTTACGTGCTATGTTTTAGTTATGTCATGCGATCTAGTAAGGATCTAATAGTTGCTAGTTTCAAGTCTTAGACTAAAATCTCTTTAGTTTAATATCTAAAACCTACTTTTCTTTTCTTTGTTTAACTGCCTTTCTTGCTTCCTCCGTCGAGTTGCTTTCTAATTTTTCTTAAAACATTTATGAAAAATAATTGAATAGGAAGGAAGTTCACTTTGTATGCTTTCCTATCTCTAACTTTCTGGACTCGACTTTCTACTGACCAGTTATAGGCCTCTTTCTTCCTCTATTACTGGCCAAAAGGCTAGGCAAGTCCTTTCTTATGACCACTTCGATCCTTATTGATTGATTGATTGGATGAATCACTGGTCTTTATTCATGTTACGAGCATCTGCTTGACTTTCTTTTTATTTCAGTAGTGGAATAAGCAGTTATACATACCAATTAAAGAGAAGAAGTGGAACTCTTTAGGCTTCCCTGCCTGCCTATTGAATGAATAATAGGGTAGGGGGCGGTTTACCTAAAAGGATAACAAACTCAAGTAAGCCAGAAATTCACTTATGAGAACTTCGCAATTGGGCTGAACCCTTACAAATATATATAATATAAATAATAGAAGAAGCTACTGTAGCTTTTGTCTCCCACACAAAGAGACATAAGACTCTCATAGTCTTATTTTGCTTAGCCTTATCCTTCCGCGAGAACCAGTACAATGCTTGCCCTATCCATGTCCATCATTTCTTGTGATCTAAAATAATTCAAGAAGCCTTCACCCCAAGAGGAGCCTTATTCACTTCACTGGTTGGTCAATATAAACAAAGAAAACGAAAAGAGACTATGAGGAAAGAAACAAAGGTGAAGGGGAAGAAGAACCAAAAAGAAGAAGATGCAAGCGAGAAAACAAACAAAGTCAAAGAAGAACCCAGATCCCTTTTCTTCTCTTTTTGTTGTTTTTAATTTTATGGATAAATGTGAAATTATATTTTTATTTGTGGTAGAAAATTCTTTTAGAAATTGATACAAATATTGGATAAAAATCAAATTATATTATGATCATTTCTAACGTGCATTTAAAATTTGTTCACTAATGCAAGCAATCTGGGATAAATTACTATATTAAACTTTTTCATTAATAGAAGTAACATCGAAGGAGTTTTGAGGTATTTTCAAAATAATAAGGAGATCAGGAGAATTTGCTCAAACAAGGAGGATGTATCAGGCTTATTGCCACTTTCAATTTATGTTATACTTCATACTTATTTGTTAATATGTATATAACTAATTATATTTATTTGATAATTATAATTTAATTTCTAATATGCAAGTTAATCATTTAATAAACTCTTACTAATTTTATAGTTAAAGCTAAGTTTTATTGCTATTATAATGTTTGTGAATAATTGACTATTTTTATTTTTTAATTTATCATACTAAATTATGGAATAAATTGATGTTTTAGTGTTAAAATTTTAAGAGTAAATTAAACTATATTTAGAAATGAAAGTAATAGGAAATTAAAATTTATTAAAGAATATATAATTAATTTCTAAATAAAGAACTTTTTGGTTTAAGAGAAATAGAATAAATTGTTTTCCCTCTATAATTACTTGTTTTAATCAGATAAAGGAATATTATTCCCTTTTCTATTCCTTTCCTTTTTCTATTTGTTTTCTTTCTTCTTCCCCTTTCTTTCTCCTTTCAAAATTTCAAATCAAACATGCCTAATAGTTGTAAGATGTAATGTAAATTTTAACCAAACTGAAACTTACATATATTCAATAAATTTCGTCATGCATCTGTTAATTAAATCAGCAATTCTTTTTAGCAATTGGTTAGAAATAGAAATAACATTATGTAATAATTAAATTAGAAAATAACGAAAACAATATCAATTGAATGATTATCTTCTTCTCAAAAGGGTAGAAATCTTTCTAATCCCAAAAGTCTGACCTAATACTATTATTGATCGTAATGATTTAAAAAAACATGATAAAAAGTCTTAATTTATTAAAAAACAACTATTATACTTTTAGGCAACAATAACTAATAAAATTTACTATGAAACCTTTAAAATTAAGTAAAATACAATATATTTATTTAAAATATATTACTCATATAGTTATATTGTAATTATTTTTAATAACAAACGTTCATAAAAATAAATTATTTTTTAAATCTACGTTAATTCTAAACTATTCATAAAAAATTTCAAAATCACCTGTGAGATTTTTTTTTTTATTTGAAAGCAATAACATAAAACCTTCATTCCATATAAGGAAAGATTACAACAGTAGATTGACACCAATAGGTGCAGAAAAGATATACTTTGGTTTTATTTCATCTCTTCAACAAGTTTAATAATGAGCATAATGGCCCTATTGTTCCGATGGAGAGAAGAACCTATGATTAGCTTTTCGGGAAATTTCCAAACGAACAATTTCAACAAAATCTTTTAATTTCTTATTTTACTATGTTTAACTCTATGTATTCCTCTATTCATGGAGTATATTGAATGTATAGAAATGGCTATAACAGAGGTTGAATCGATCATCAGAAGAAGAATTAGGCCAAAAATTACGATACTATAAAAAGTAATTATAATAAATAATCAGACAGATCTTAAATTTATTAAATCTACTGAAGAATAAGGAGAAAATAACAAAATATCTTGACAGTTGGTGTTTTCGAAGAGTTTAACAAGCTAATAAACTTTAAAATACAGAAGATAAATTTGAAGTTAGATCTTTTTAGAAAGATTCTTCATAGCTCCTTAGTACTGTTCT
This sequence comes from Azadirachta indica, assembly GCA_022749755.1. Classification (NCBI taxonomy): domain Eukaryota; kingdom Viridiplantae; phylum Streptophyta; class Magnoliopsida; order Sapindales; family Meliaceae; genus Azadirachta; species Azadirachta indica. Next base: position 6,762,120 of record CM040446.1, on the reverse strand, counting down.
CTTTTCTTATCGTTGATCTTTCTGATTGATATTACAATAAATCTCCAACAATATATTTGTTGTAGTAGAAAAAATCTCAAATCTGGAAGATAACCTTATCAAATTTATCTTCATACCTCAAAAAACCTGCAAATCTATAAGAGAAACCTACCACAATAATATAATCAAACAAAAAACTATAAAACTACTATAGATCCAGAGATAAGTAGAAATAAACCATCGTTAAGTAGAAAAAATTTATCAAATAGAAATATACTATAATAAATTTAAATTTAGGTGGAAATATGCTTTTAGTAAGAAAAGAGTAACCAAAAACAAAAAGAAAGCATAAATGTTTTATGGAAGATGGAGAAAATCTCTATCTCTGATGAGGAGAAAGAGAGGTAAATGAAAGTGTCAAACGAGGGAAATGAAGGGAAGAAAAGAGAGACCTCGGAAGAGTCTTCCTAACTATGTTTATTTCTAACCACTAATACCAAACCCAATGATTCCAATGTTTGAAGAACAATTTTGAAAAATAGTTTTGCCCACTATCCGTGTTGAATTTATTTTCATCGATATATGCCGTAAGTGTCACCTATTTATGGAGAAGCAGGATGAACATTTCATTTTCAGTTATTAAACTAAGGGGAGAGGACTTGGAATCCCTAAGGTTTAGTTTGTTGAAATAATTAATTTTAATAGTTTTAAAAATATTTATAAAAATTTTAAAATAACAAGTATATTTTATTAATATTAGTTATTAAAAAAAATTAATTTTTAAAATTTGAGTTAATATAATATATTTATAAAAAATACATTAATAAATAGTACATTAATAATGTAATATTTATTAATATATTATAAGTTTATATATTTTATGAATAATATGTTTTATTATTATATTTTATATATTTTTCTATATGTAAATATAAATTATAAAATAATCATAAGTGTTGTATTATAATATATTTTATTGAGAGACTAATATTTATTCATAATTTATTTTTATTATCTAATTAACATTGAATTGTTAATATATTATAAAATAAATAAATTTAAATTTTAGTTATAATATTTATTAACATATTAATAAAATATATAATTTATAATATGTTAATAAATATTACATTATTAATGTATAAAAAAATATTATGAATTTTATTTATTAATGTACTTTTGATAAATATATTATATTTTGTCAAATTTTAAATATTTAACAATTATTTTTGCTAAATAACTACTACTGATAGAGATATAATCATTATTTTTAAAAAAATTAATATTTTTATAGGTACTTTTTAAAGTATTAAAATTAATCAGTCCAATAAACTAAACTTTAGCAACTTGTATAGCCTTTTCCTTACTTCATACAATACTTTCAATTTGGTATATTTATAATGCGGCAATTATACATAGAATGGAATTAGAAATTGTACAATCAAAATTATATATAGAATCTAATACCACCAATTACGGCAATATATAAATTATACTAGTTAAATTTATTGCTAATAAAATGGATTTTATTTCATATATATGGTAGTTAAAATCTAGATTTAAATTCTAAATTTATCTCTACATTAGTTTTTTTTTTCCACCTGATTCTTGTATATATACACCGTGGGAAAATTAAATAAAAAAATTAAAGGTGCATGCAACTTTTGTTACAATACTATATTCAACATACAAATAGACATATGGAGAAGATTTCTTCAAAGATGAATTTTGTGGAGGCTCTCAAGATCATTGCAACTTGTCAGTTTCTTTCTATATGAATCATAGTTTATATTCGTCTATAAATTTTTTTATATATTTATATTTATGTGATGTGTTATGAATTAATTCAAGGGAGTTGCAGACTTTGGTGGAAGCTCAACCTAAATGTTCGAAGGATGATGATTGTGTTGGCCGAATTATTTGCCCGGGTCCTGGACCGATAAAATGTCAGAATAATACTTGTAAATGTTTACATAATCCACCAAAACTTTCTGGTTCTTTCGTTGACAAAGGCCAGTGAGTGCTGCTTGCAAAATTAAGGGAAAAGTATATGGCCTTTGTCATGGTTTACTCCTTCAAATAAACGATTCTTTGTGTTTTGTTAAATTCATTTGAACGCTTAATATCTTTAATTTAGTGTTTTTATTTGTTGTTGAAGCCTAAATTTCTATGTTACATGAATGATTATATGCACGAATGTTAAACTAATAGTTAACAAACAAATTTTATGTACATAGCAAAGTAACTTAAATACAACCTATCAAGTACAAGGTATCTAAATAATGGAATTTAAGAATAAATAACTTGAGTGAAAGAAAGACTCATGTTGATAAAATATTTTTCTCCCCCTTTTTTGAATCTAATAGTAAATTTAAATCTTTTCTTTTCTTTTCTATTTTTATAGTAATCAATTTTTTGTTTTTAAAAATTTGAAAGAATTAAAAGTTAGAAAATAAAAAAATAGAATCCTTTTTGTAAATAAAAAAATTT
>CM040446.1:6711247-6759551 GCA_022749755.1 Azadirachta indica | reverse complement strand
TTTTATATATTTTTCTATATGTAAATATAAATTATAAAATAATCATAAGTGTTGTATTATAATATATTTTATTGAGAGACTAATATTTATTCATAATTTATTTTTATTATCTAATTAATATTGAATTGTTAATATATTATAAAATAAATAAATTTAAATTTTAGTTATAATATTTATTAACATATTAATAAAATATATAATTTATAATATGTTAATAAATATTACATTATTAATGTATAAAAAAATATTATGAATTTTATTTATTAATGTACTTTTGATAAATATATTATATTTTGTCAAATTTTAAATATTTAACAATTATTTTTGTTAAATAACTACTACTGATAGAGATATAATCATTATTTTTAAATAAATTAAAATTTTTATAGGTACTTTTTAAAGTATTAAAATTAATCAGTCCAATAAACTAAACTTTAGCAACTTGTATAGCCTTTTCCTTACTTCATACAATACTTTCAATTTGGTATATTTATAATGCGGCAATTATACATAGAATGGAATTAGAAATTGTACAATTAAAATTATATATAGAATCTAATACCACCAATTACGGTAATATATAAATTACACTAGTTAAATTTATTGCTAATAAAATGGATTTTATTTCATATATATGGTAGTTAAAATCTAGATTTAAATTCTAAATTTATCTCTACATTAGTTTCTTTTCCACCTGATTCTTGTATATATACACCGTGGGAAAATCAAATAAAAAAATTAAAGGTGCATGCAACTTTTGTTACAATACTATATTCAAGATACAGATAGGCATATGGAGAAGATTTCTTCAAAGATGATTTTTGTGGTGGCTCTCATGATCATTGCAACTTGTCAGTTTCTTTCTATATGAATCATAGTTTATATTCGTCTATAAATTTTTTTATATATTTATATTTATGTGATGTGTTATGAATTAATTCAGGGGAGTTGCAGACTTTGGTGGAAGCTCAACCTAAATGTTCGAAGGATGATGATTGTGTTGGCCGAATTATTTGCCCGGGTCCGGGACCGATAAAATGTCAGAATAATACTTGTAAATGTTTACGTAATCCACCAAAACTTTCTGGTTCTTTCGTTGACAAAGGCCAGTGAGTGCTGCTTGCAAAATTAAGGGAAAAGTATATGGCCTTTATCATGGTTTACTCCTTCAAATAAACGATTCTTTGTGTTTTGTTAAATTCATTTGAATGCTTAATATCTTTAATTTAGTGTTTTTATTTATTGTTGAAGCCAAAATTTCTATGTTACATGAATGATTATATGCACGAATGTTAAACTAATACTTAACAAATAAATTTTATGTGCATAGGAAAGTAACTTAAATACAACCTATCAAGCACAAAGTATCTAAATAATGGAACTTAAAAATAAATAACTCGAGTGAAACAAAGATTCATGTTGATAAAATATTTTTCTCCTTTTTTTTTATGGTTAAAAAAAGTCTCTCCTTCCTCCAATTTCTTTTTTTTTTTTGCCTTCTAATTCATTTTCATAGTAATCAATTTCTTTTTCCTTTAAGAAAAAATTAAAAAAAAAAATCTAAAAAGATAAATTTGAAATCTTTTTCCCTTCTCTCCCATTTTTATATAATCAATTTCTTCTTTAAGGAAAACATAATTTAAAAAAATCTAAAATAGTAAATTTGAATATTTTTCTTTTCTCTCTCACTTTATAATAATCAATTTCTTCTTTTAAGGAAAAAATAATTTAAAATATCTAATAGTAAATTTGAATCTTTTTCTTTTCTCTTCCATTTTTATAGTAGTCAATTTTTTCTTTTTAAAAATTTAAAAGAATTAAAAGTTAGAAAATAAAAAAAAAATAGAATCCTTTTCCCTTTCTCTCCCTTTTTTAAGCAATCAATTTTTTGTAAATAAAAAAATTTTAAAAATAATTTTTCTAAAAGAAAAAGCATACATGAAGACCTAAATCCTTAATTAACCTCACGGTCTATGATTTTAGGCCTAAACAATTATAGTACCACACATATATTTCTATTATTTTGAAATGCATACATCCATACATATATATATATATAAGATGAATAACTAAATATATATATGTCAAAATATGTTCAATTTAACAAAAAATTCTAAAGAATAATGAGAATAAAATTGCTTAATTAACAATAAATTTAAATAAAAATTATTTTTTGTTGTAAAAACTCATTACGAGCATATGATGTTGGACCATTTTTTCAACATTTAAAATTAAGTTAATTTTTCATCTGCATATTAACCCAATAAGATAGTTATTCAATCCATATTAAAGAACAAAAGCCTAAAAGATAAAGGATAAAGGTTCAAATTCATAAAACTTTAATCAATATTTTTTATTTAGATCAAATCTAATAAAAAATCTTTTAAGATAAATCATTTTTTATCTAAATTATAGGTAAGCTAGAATACTGAATTATTTCTAATTAGAATTCTACTAAATCTTAAATTATCTCCCTTTAAAATCCCACTTGAACTAATTTTTTAAATAATTTAACGAATCAACGAGAGTATATAAAGGAAAGAAACAACAGAAGAAATAGGTTTTTTTCTCAATATACAAATAAATTTATTGGTTGATATCAGGTGACGAAATCTGATATCAACAATTGGCATCATTTGTGGGGAAAAAAAAAAGTCAATTTCGCATTTAAGGAGAATCTATTACAACAATAAAACTTTATGGTGTACTAAAATGTATGTATTTATTTTATTTGTATTGATTGTATATATGGTTTAATATATTTGATGTTGATAAGATATCTGAATATTTTGTTTTTATTTATATTAATCGTATACATGGTGAATATTTGATCTTGGTAAAATATTTGAGTATTTATTTTTATTTATATTAATTGTATTCATAATGTAATATATTTAACATTGATAAAATATTTAAGTATTTTTTTTATTTATGTTAATTGTATACATGGTTAATATATTTGATTTTGATAAACCATTTGAGAGAGTGTGTTCAATCCCTCATAATGATAAGATGTCCTGTAATATTGTAGAATTTTCCATCACAATAGAGCATGAGCTGATCCCCAATTTGTGAAAAATTATACTAGGTGTTTTGGAATATAGAAAAATTGTCATATTTAGACTTCTATTACATATATTGCATATATTTAAATTTTAATGTAATATTAAGAAAAGGTAAATACAAATAAAATTTCAAAAAAATTTATTCAGTTTAAATAAAAAATAAATTTCTAAAAAATAATGATAAATGAATACACAGTGTTTTAACCAATAAACAGATGACGAATTATATGGTTTCATGGATAAATATTAATTGAATCCAAATCAAAATATCATTGGGGTTGAAAATTAAATATCATTAGGATATAATGCAAAATAAATTTACTCAAAATATCTTTCTCGTACAAATGTAATACCATTTGGCGTGAACAAAAAAAAATATATTTCTCTAAATTAAATGTCTTCTAGGTTCAAATCTAAGTACCTTTCAAATCCAGATCTAAATATCTCTTAAGTTCAAATCTATTATGAATATTTTGTCTAGAATTAAATATTTTTCAGATCTAAATCTAAATATTTCTATGGTTCAGATCTATTATCAATATTTTATTCATAATTAAATATCTTTATCTATTCACTATTTGTCCTTTTCAGCTTTAACTATTTATATTTTATACTTAAATCATGTAAAAGTTTAATATCTGAACCTAATGACTTGTTAAAATAATCTTATATGACTAATAATTTTTAACTATCAAAAATACAGTCTCAAAAATTTATAATTTATTATTTGTCAAGAATACTATACTTTATGCATTAAATTATAGATATTATGATTTTAAATTTGTTATAATGTTAAAATAAGTTGAGTTATTTTCATATTTGTTTCCATTATTTGTTTATAAGTGTACGTTCGCTCTCATATAAGGATGGCAAAATTCCCCACGGGGCCCCAAACCCATAGGGATCGACCGTCAACGGCGGAGAATTCAGATAAATTTACGGGAAATGGGACGGGGAACGGGGAGAAATTAATCCTCAGTTTATTAATGGGACGGGAATTGTTTTACCTCTCCTCACCCCACCCCCACCCTATTCCCCAATAAAACATATTATAAATATATTATAATTTATAAATTAAATTTTATATATGTAAATATAATTTAATATTATAATTTTTTAAATTATATATTATAATTAAATATAATTAGTAATAAAAAATTATAAAGTCATGAATGAATGTTATAAAAAAATAGAATATATAAATAAAAAGTAAAAAATTAAAAATTAAAAAGATTTTATATTGTGTTTCCAATAATATATCAATAATATTTTTATTTAAATTAATTAAATTCTTATATTATTAAAATTAATTTTTATAAAAAAGAAATTGATATGGGGATGGGAACTCATTCCCCGTGCGGGGGATTCTCCATCCCATCCCATTAAATTTAGTGGGGAATGAAGCGGGGAGTGGAAGTTAAAATAGAAAACGAGGCGGGGAATGGGGCATGCCTCCCCACCCCTACCCCGGCCCATTGTCATCCCTACTCTCATATTAATATAGTGGCACTAAAAGAGTAAAGTTAACTTTTATAAATTTTTTTTCATTAACAGAAAAAAGGAATAGAGATTGCAATTTATTATTTGTACCTAAATTTTTAATTAATTATACTCTACCAACTTGCAACATATTTTTGAATATCAAAACCATCAAAATTTGTGAAATCACCTTCTTCAAAATTGTAGGTGGATGACTCAGCTTTCTAGTGGTTCATATCTCACTCTTGTTGATTTTGTAGAACATAAGTTGTGTAGAAAATAGATAGATATGTTTAAGTTAGATTTTTCTACTGCTATTTTAGAATGATGGCTCTTTTTGGTAGCCAACCAGTTGAAATTTGAGAAAGTGTAAAACATAAAACATTTAGACCTCTTTGTTAGGGTTTTGGAGAACCCATCTATATAATTTTTGGGTATGTATTTTGGGAGATCAGCCTAAATACAATACCATGTTGGGCTAATCTTAAGATGCATTTGAGTTCTATTGAAGCCTAATTTTGTCTCATTAATTACTCGAACTAATCCAAGCATTGACCTACAAAGTTGTGAAGTAATGAGTCTATGTTTGTCTAGCCCAGAAATCATATCAATTGATATTTTGGATTGAATGATACGTTCATTATACGAAACCTGCGTAAAACTAACTATTTAGTTCAATTCATGTTTTAGAATTCAATATAAAAGAATATGATTTATTTTTGGGGAACAGAAGAACATTATTAAATCTAAATCATAATATTTCTTTTGATATGTCTATATTTTTAAACATTCATCACACTCCCCAATCAGCTTATTATTAGTCCCTAGTAATATAAGCAATATCATTTATAATTGATTTGTAAAATTTACATCCAAAATAATAATCATTCCTCTTCTTTTGATTTTTTCAAAATAAACAAACTCTCACTTAAAGATTTATTATACATATACCAAATACTTATTAGTTATGCTACAACTTAAAGGTTGTAACTCCCAAGTATAGGTTGTCTCAAGTAATAAAGTTCGGAAGTCCGAGTGTCGGTCCACAGGGAATATGTTATATTAAGTCTACAAGTTCAAAGGTCTAAATATTACAAATCTGAATATTCCAATGGAGTGAATTTGCTTATTGTCAAATTTAAATTCTATATTCTTATATATTAGGGCATTAGGGATCTATTTTAATGATTTGTATAGAACTTATTCTTGATCTTTTTTTTTTTTAAAGAAAAATACAATTAAGAATCAAAAGAAGTGATTCTTAATTGGATGATGAAAACAAAACATTTGAGCACAAAGAAATCAAAAGACTTACCTTTTAGTTGATGGTGAAACACTATAAGTTGTCTTGCTCTTGATATGTAGAAAATATCCAAGCATTCAATGTACCATTTGTTAACAATGAATCAAGGTTTCTAACAATTCAAAATCACTTGCAAAATATAGTACTACTCAATCAATAAAAAGATTAACAATGAAGAGCAAAACAAAAGATCAAAGAACAAAACTATAAAATCATCAAAAGTTTACCCTTAGCCCTAATTATGAAATTAGAAATACATCATTTAATTGAAGTTCAAATTACAACAATAAAATAGAAATGGAAAACAAAACTGATCTCCCTCCACTTCCACGTCTTCCTTTATATAGATAAAACAAAAGACATTCCACATGTGTGAACATAATTTGGTCAATTTCTAATTAATCACGCTTTACCAACTTCCAACATTTTTTTGACCATGAAAACCACCGAATTTCATAAAGCATCCTTCTTCAAAGTTGTAGGTGGATGACTCATTTTTCTAATGGTCTATATCTCGCTCTTATTTCTATTTTAGACCATGAGTTGTGTTGAAAATAGGCAGATATGTTCAAGTCGCATTTCTCCACCGCCCTTCTAGAATGATAGCTCTTTTTGGTAACTGACCAGTTGAAATTTGAGAAAGTACAAAAAATAAACAATTTAGATCCCTTTCTCAGCTTTCTAGATCACTCAACCATATAATTTTTCGTTACATATTTTGGGAGATACGGCCCAAATACGGAAGCATGTTGGGCTGGTTCAAAGATGTGCTTGAGTTCTGTTGAAGCCCAATTTCGTCCCATTAATTGCTCGAACTGGTCCAACCTTTGGCTTACAAAGTTGTGAAATGATGAGTTTATGTTTGTCTAGCCTAAGAATCGTATCAATTGATAATTTGGATTGAAAGATACGCTCATTATACGAAACCTGCGCAAAACCAATTATTTAGTCCAATTCATGTTTTACAATTCAATATAAAGGAATATGCTTCATTATTGGGGAATAGAAGGACATTATTAAGTGTAAATCATAATATTTTTTTTGATAAACCTACACTTTTAAACATTCATCACACTCCCCAACCAGCTTATTACTAGTCCCTAGTAATATAAGCAATATCATTTAGAGTTGATTTATAGAATTTACATTCAAAGTAAAAATCATTCTTTTCCTTTTCATCTTCTCAAAATAAACAAACTCTCACTTAAAAATTTACTATATATGTGCCAAATACTCGTCAGTGGAATTATTCATAAACCTTCTTTTTGTTTTTTATAACTAATACATGTTATGGGACTTAATTAGAATCAAACAACATTGGTTCTAAATTTTGTCAAGGTAAACTTCTTTGGGCAAAGATTATTTCTATCTCCTTTTTTTTTTTTTTTTTTTTTTTTTAATAACATAACCTAACCCATGTAGCGAGCTTTGGGCCAATAACTCTCAGACCAGTTGGCCTTAGGGTATTAGGTATTAAAACACCCCTACAGGCTTAATTACTTGAGTTAAGGTTATGAAATTATTCATATCAAAACTTTATCGTTTTACGCGAATATTCACTGCTGATTAGGCAAGAAGTCCGGTTACTAAGTAAAAGTTTTGATTAGAATATTTATTTATTATTTTTTTTTTTTGGAGATTTTTTTTTTGAACCCTTAGTTGCTACCTTTGACAAAATTAAAAAGCTCAAATATTGTAAAATTTCAATATGTCATCCACAGTCATGTATCAAAGTGTGTGTGTGAAAGATGGTTTATAAATATTTTACTGATTGAGTATTTGAGCATAATTTATTATGTGATGATGATGTGAGAGTTCGTATATTTGATCAATCCAAAAGAAAGTGAATGATAAATTCTTTGTTATGAAATTCAAAAATCAAAACAAATGATAATGCGTATCTACTAAAATGTGTCTCAGGAGTAAGATTACTCCTTACTCTACATCCTTACAAATTATGAATCTAATTTTTTTTCTTTTTTAGTTGTATAAAAAAAAACGGTTACTTATGTCAATTACACTCCCCCCAACCAGATTGCAACATTGTCCCCAATGTTTAAATGTAAAGAGGTACAATATAGAGAATATTACCTGAAATAGTAGTTATTGAAACACAAGTAAAACCTGAAACAAACTTAAGCAAAAATAACTAAAGAAAAAAAAATAATAAAATGCAATTAGTAGAAAAAAAAGAGATAAGAAAAGTTTACAAATGAAGCGACAAATCCAGCTTTCGCTTTTTACTGCTTTCACTTAACCATTCTAATCGTGCCATTGTTGGATCTAGCTCATAGACAAAGTTCTGCAACTGATTGATCAAGTCATTAGCAGTCGGAGCAGAAATGAGGAGTTTGCGAGCCATCTGTGAAATAAAATTTTGTTCTACAGCATGATCAAGAAAAGACAACAACTTGTTAAAGAAACCATTAACATTTAACAATCCTATGGGTTTTTGACGAACGGTGGAGTTGTGCCCAAGATGCAATTTGAAAAATTTCTTCTAAGGTCCCAAAACCACCTGGTAAGGCAATAAAAGCATCTGCAAAATCAAGCATTTTAGCAATTCTTTCATGCATTGTTGAGACCATTAGTTCTTCTCCAATTGTTTTGCTAGTTATGTTACCTGCAGATAAAGCCTTTGGTATGATACCTATGACTTCACTTCCTCCTATATGTGCGGCAGTTGACACACACCCCATTAACCCAAGGCTACCTCCTCCATACACTAGGTTAAATTTTCGCTCAGCTAAAACTCGACCCAGGTTATCTACTGCTTTTACAAACTCTTCACCTTTCCCAGAACTTGACCCACAAAAAACACAAATAGTTTTAATTTGATGAGCAGAAGCTCCTTTCATTTTTTTGCAGTCTTTTACCCTCGTCAGTGATTCAAATTTCTTATGAAAATAAAGAAGTGAGGTCCTGCATTTATACAACTTAAAGAGAATGCATTAATGAAACCAATAGAGGTAAGCCAGCTGTTGTCATAAAAGTTAAAATTTAAAAATGTAAAAATGTCAAAGATAACAGCTAATATAGGAATCTAAAACATAAAAATTTCAACAATGACAGCTAAAAGTAGATATTTATAGATAGTTGTGATTGTGGCTCACATCTTCCTCTGATTTTATGTCCAGCAACGGCTTAAACGCCCTATATGGGTCGAGGATTGGCTTCCCATCCAATTTTCTTACAAATTGGCAAATAGGGTCTTTTAAAGTCAGATTCCCAAGACTATAACGATCACGTTCTTTTTGAAATAATGTATACAAATTGAGAATTTCACGTTGCACATATCCACTAGGATGCGTCTCAAGAGTCAATAAGATATTATCTAAAGACTCCTTACTCAGTCCATCCTTGATGAATTTAATTTTATCTTCTTTGTTAGTAGACATTATCCCTAGAGAACGACATCCCTTGTTACAAGTTGATCGTGCACATTTATAACATACTTGTAATATTTTCGCTCTTCATTTCTTTGCAAAAGAGCTCTTACCTAAGTCAGGCATGTTTAGGCATGTATGAAACAAATGAATTAAAAAACTCACTTGCTAAACGTATCTTTGCTTCAATTATTCAACGCACATCTTCAAGAATGCCGTTAAGCATAAGCATTCTTAATCTTGCACACCTAGCTTGGTACATTTTTCGTAGAACATCTTTAGGAAAAGAAGGAAAATATGTTTGCAATCTAGAAAGAATGACATCCATAATGAAAGAAAAGAATAGAAAAGGAAGTGAGAGAAAAAAAAGAGTATTAGTAATTTTGGGCAACTGAAAGAACCGACTTGAAGAGTCACGGAGTACCGTTATCCGCCACTTGACCGGGAAAGTAATTGAAAACAAACAATGGAAAGAAAAAAAAAATTAATAACACAAGAAAACAAGTAATGTGTATACAAAAAAAAAAAATCATCCAGTATTGTAAACAGGTTCATTCAAAGTGATAGACTCTAACTCACTTGGAAAATTCTCAAAGAATGGCTTTAAACGGTGTCCATTAACTTTAAAAACATTGCCATTTTTGGGGTTCTCAATCTCAACAGTGCCATGTGGGTAAACCTTCTTAACAATGAAAGGACCTGTCCATTTTGAGCGAAGTTTGCCAGGAAATAGATGCAATCTTGAATCATACAAAAGAGCTTTTTGTGAAGCTTCAAATGATTTTCTAATGATATGTTTATCATGAAACACCTTCATTTTCTTTTTGTAAATTCTAGAATTCTCGTAAGGTTCATTTCTAATTTCTTCGAGTTCATCTATTTGGAGTTTTCTCAATGATCCTGCTTTATCTAAGTCAAAATTAAGCATTTTAATGGCCCAAAAAGCTTTATGTTCTAATTCCACCGGTAGGTGACAAGCCTTTCCAAAAACAAGTCTATAAGGAGACATGCTAAGTGATGATTTAAAAGCAATTCGATAAGCCCAAAGTGCATCGGTTAGTCTTAAAGACCAATCCTTACGATTCGGTTTTACCGTTTTTTCCAAAATATGTTTTATTTCTCTATTGGCAAGTTCAACTTGTCCACTTGTTTGTGGGTGATAAGGGGTTGACACTTTATGTGTAATTCTATATTTTTTCATTAAATTCTCAAAAGGCTTATTACAAAAATGTAAACCTCCATCACTTATTATTGTTCGAGGCACTCCAAATCTTGAAAAAATGTTTTCTTTCAAAAATTTCAAAACAATTTTATAATCATTATTTTTGCAAGAAATTACCTCTACCCATTTTGAAACATAGTCAACTCCAACTAAAATGTATTGATACCCAAAAGAAAATGGAAAAGGACCTATAAAATCAATACCCTAACAATCAAATATTTCAATGACCAAAATAGGATTTAATGGCATCATGTTTCTACGAGTTATTCCACCTAATTTTTGACAACGGTCACATGTTTTACAAAATATATTTGTGTTTTTAAATAAGGTGGGCCAATAAAATCCACATTGCAATATTTTCGCAGCAGTTTTCTTTGAAGAAAAATGACCACCACATGCTTCAGAATGACAAAAGGAAATGATATTTTGAATTTCATTGTTAGGTACACATCTCCTTATAATTTGGTCAGGGCAATATTTGAAAAGATATGGATCATCCCAAAAGAAATTGCGTACCTCCCTTAAAAATTTCTTTTTATCTTGAGCATTCCAATGATTTGGCATTTGACTTATAACAAGAAAATTGACAATATCAGCAAACCAAGGTAAAATAGAAACATTGAAAAGTTACTCATCAGGGAAATTGTCATTAATCGGTGTTGTCTTAGTCAATTCTTCAAACATAAGTCTTGACAAGAGATCAGCAACCACATTTTGTACTCCCTTTTTGTCTTGAATTGTGAGATCAAATTCTTGAAGTAGTAGAATCCACCTAATCAATCTAGGTTTAGAATCCTTTTTTGAAAGAAGATATTTTAATGCTGCATGATCACTAAAAATCACAATGGGTGAGCCAACAAGATAAGATCGAAATTTATCCAATGCAAATACTACTGCAAGTAATTCCTTTTCAGTGGTAGAATAGTTCATTTGAGCACTATTTAAGGTTTTACTATCATAGTAAATCATATAGGGTTTCTTGTCCTTTCGTTGTCCTAAAACAGCTCCAACAGCATAATCGCTAGCATCGCACATGATTTCAAAAGGTAAAGTCCAATTTGGAGGCTGCATGATAGGAGCAGATGTTAGTATGGTTTTAAGTTTGACAAAAGCTTCTTGACATGACTCAGTCCACTCAAAGAGAGCATCTTTTAATAAGAGATTGCACAATGGTCTTGATATAACACTAAAGTCTTTGATAAATCTTCTATAAAAACCAACATGTCCTAAAAATGATCTAACATCTTTAACAGACTTAGGAATAGGTAAATTGGCAATTAATTCAATTTTAGATTTATCTACTTCAATTCCTTTTGATGAGACAATGTGACCAAGCACAATACCATTTGTGACCATGAAATGACATTTTTCCCAATTAAGCATAAGATTCTTTTCTTCACACCTAATCAAAACTTTTTCCAAGTTAGATAAACAATCATCAAATGAATCACCAAACACAGAAAAATCATCCATGAAAATTTCAAGAAATCGTTCAATCATATCACTAAAAATACTAAGCATGCATTTTTGAAATGTAGCTGGTGCATTACACAATCCAAATGGCATCTCTATATGCAAAAGTTCCAAATGGACAAGTGAAAGTGGTCTTTTCTTGGTCTTCAGGTGCAATTTCAATTTGGTTATACCCAGAATACCCATCTAGGAAACAATAAAATGCATTTCCAGCTACCCTTTCTAACATTTGATCCATGAATGGTAACGCGAAATGATCTTTCCTAGTCATTGAATTGAGTTTCCTATAGTCAATGCACATTCTCCAGCTAGTAATTGTTCTAGTTGAAATTAATTCATTATTTTCATTTTTGACTACAGTAACTCCAGATTTCTTAAGTACAACTTGTGTAGGACTTACCCATGTGCTATCAGAAATAGGGTAAATGATCCCTACATCTAAAAGTTTGAGAATTTCATTTCTCACTACCTCTTTCATATTAGGATTCAGCCTACGTTGCATTTGTCTAGATGATTTGGCATTATCTTCCAAATATATCTTATGTGTGCAAATCAAAGGACTAATTCCTTTTATGTCAGCTATTGCCATCCTAAGGCATATTTATGCAATCTTAGAATTTCGAGTAACTTACATTCTTGAAGAGCATTGAGTTTAGAAGAAATTATCACCGGAAAAGTTTCATTAGCACCCAAGAAAGCATACTTGAGGTCAGATGGTAATGGTTTCAATTCAAGTTTTAGTGGTTGAACACTCGATGGCATCGGTTTATCAGCTCGTTGAGGTAAGTCTTCAAAATTTGGTCTCCATCCATTAACTTCCGAAACCTGAGAAGATTTTAAAAGAGAATAAATATGAGATACTTCAAAATTTTCATCAAAATTGAAATCATTGCAACCATTTAAACAAAATCCAAGGGATCAGAAAAAGATGAAACATTAAAGTAGTCATGAACGAGTTCCTCGATATAACTAACTTCATGCATGTCATCATTTTCACTAGGTTGCTTGCAAATATTAAACACATTCATTTCCAATGTCATGTTTCCAAAGTATAATTTTAGAACTCCATTTCTACAATTGATTATTCATTAGATGTAGCAAGAAATGGACGTCCTAATATGACAGGAATTTGGGTGCTTGAGTTAGAAACAGGTTGTGTGTCTAAGACAATAAAATCTACAGGAAAGTAAAATTTATCTACTTGGACTAACACATCCTCAAGTATTCTTCGTGGTATTTTCACAAAACGATCAGCAAGTTGAAGTGTTGTAGATGTAGGTTTAAGCTCACCTAAACCTAATTGCTCATACACTGAATATGGCAACAAATTAACACTTGCACCAAGATCAAGTAAAGCATGGTTTATCCTAAAGTTTCCAATTACACAAGAAATGATGGGACAACTAGGATCTTTATATTTTGGTGGAGTGTTATGTTGAATAATCGAACTAACATTCTCAGTTAAAAATGCTTTCTTTTGAACATTAAGCTTCCTTTTAATAGTGCATAAATCTTTCAAAAATTTGGCATAAGAAGGAACTTGCTTAATTACATCTAACAAAGAAATGTTAATTTTGACTTGCTTAAAAAGTTCAAAAATTTCAGAATTTTGGTTTAACTTTTGAATTGGTTGCAATTTTTGAGGAAAAAGAGCAGGGATAGGGCATTTTTTAACATCACACATCTTAGGTTCAACATTATTTTCCTCACTCACTAATTTTGATGGTTCTTTAGGTTTAATCTCTTTCAAAGAAATGGTTTTATCAATGACTTTACCACTTCGGAGAGTAGTGATAGAGTTGGCATTCTCGTGCTGTATGCCATTTGAGTTAGAATCACTTACATGAAATTGACCCACTGGATTTGACTGTGGTTGAGCAGGAAATTTACCTTTCTCTTGACTGCGCAAAGGTAAGGTCAATGTTGAAAGTGTATTCTTGATATCATCAATGGCTTGTGATGTTTGATTGTTTATGCTTGTTCGCCCTTGCATGAATGTTTGCAATGTTTCCTCAAGTGTTTTCAAATGTGGTGAATGGTATGATGAAAAATTTGAAGGTCTTTGAGGTGGTGGATGGGCATGATTATCATTTTCTCCAACTAAAATTTGGGTGATTTCTCCATCCAGGATTGTATGTTTCAGAATATGGAGAATTAGAGGAAAAAGGCTTTTTGAAGGAATTCATAGAATTTGCTTGGTCATGCAACACTTCTTTAAAAATAGGAATATTTGGACAATCTTGAGTGAAATGTCCCATGACTTCACAAATTTCACAAATTTTATCATTATGCACAGATTTGACCTCTTTAACTTTCCTTAATTCCATGGCTTTAATTTTTCTCGTTAAATTTGTAATTCTAGCACTTAGATCATTTTCTTGACTCAAATTATATTTACCCCCATTAGAACTAGTCATATTAGATCTAATTGAATTTTCAGAGGAACTAGTGGTTTGCCAGGATTGAGAGTTCTCAGCTAAATGATCTAAATACTCTAAAGCTTCTTCTGGGTCTTTGTCTAAAAATTCACCATTACACATTATTTTAACAAATTGTTTTGTCTCTGGTGTTAACCCTTCATAAAAAGAAACTTATCGTACGCCATTTTTCAAAACCATGGTGTGGGCATGAATTCAACAAGTCTTTAAATCTTTCCAAACATTGAAAATAGGTTTCATTTCCTTTTTGACAAAAATTTTGAATTTGTCTCTTGAAAGCATTCGTTTTATGTATTGGAAAAAATTGCTTTAAAAACTTGGTTTGCATTTCTTGCCATGTGCCTATAGATCTAGGTCTTAATGAATTAAGCCATGTTTTTGCTTTATCTTTTAAAGAAAAAGGAAACAATTTTAGCTTAATTATTTCTTCACTACATGTTTGATCCATAAATGTGGCACATACTTCCTCAAATTCTTTCAAATGTAAATAAGGACTCTCAGACTCTAAGCCATGGAAATTAGGAAGTAAAAGAATCATACCGGGCTTAAATCTGAAGTTATTTGCATTAAGCGGAAAAATAAAGCATGAAAGAGATGAATTTCGAGGAGGTTGCAAATATTCACGCATAGTTCGAACATGATGATTTTTATTTTCTTCCTTGTATACTTTCATTTTCAGCCATAGTGTTAGTTGTGTGTGAGTTTGAAGATGAATCAAACAAATTTCCAAAGGAGGTTTTAGAATTACCTTTCACCAATCGATGAGAATGAGGATCACGATACCATCCAAGCATAAAAATAATAATAATAATAATAATAAAACACAATACAGTAAAATGTTAGCACAATAAAACAAATAAAAAAAAGAAAAGAGGTGGTATAACCTTCCTCTTAATAAAATTATTGTAAATGAAAATAACAACACAATATGTAATAGAAAAAATTAAGAAAGGTGGCAAAGCCTTCCATGAACAAAAATTAGGTGGTATATGTAGAACCAACCATAATGTAAAAATAAATGGGCGGCTGAGTCTCCCAATAAAAATAAACAACAACAAGTAAATTAAAAAAAAAAAAATATATATTGAAGTTAGAGTTAGAGTTAGAGTTAGAGTTAGAGGTTAAAGTTAGTAAAAGAAAATTAAACAAGAACTAGTAAACTTTATACAAACCGTATTCCCCGGCAACGGCGCCAAAAACTTGCTACAACTTAAAGGTTGTAACTCCCAAGTATAGGTTTTCTCAAGTAATAAAGTTCGGAAGTCCGAGTGTCGGTCCACAGGGAATATGTTATATTAAGTCTACAAGTCCAAAGGTCTAAATATTACAAATCCGAATATTCCAATGGAGTGAATTTGCTTATTGTCAAATTTAAATTCTATATTCTTATATATTAGGGTATTAGGGATCCATTTTAATGATTTGTATAGAATTTATTCTTGATCCTTTTTTTTTTTAAAGAAAAATACAATTAAGAATCAAAAGAAGTGATTCTTAATTGGATGATGAAAACAAAACATTTGAGCACAAAGAAATCAAAAGACTTACCTTTTAGTTGATGGTGAAACACTATAAGTTGTCTTGCTCTTGATATGTAGAAAATATCCAAGCATTCAATGTACCATTTGTTAACAATGAATCAAGGTTTCTAACAATTCAAAATCACTTGCAAAATATAGTACTCAATCAATAAAAAGATTAACAATGAAGAGCAAAACAAAAGATCAAAGAACAAAACTATAAAATCATCAAAAGTTCACCCTTAACCCTAATTACGAAATTAGAAATACATCATTTAATTGAAGTTCAAATTACAACAATAAAATAGAAATGGAAAACAAAACTGATCTCCCTCCTCACTTCCACGTCTTCCTTCATATAGATAAAACAAAAGACATTCCACATGTGTGAACATAATTTGGTCAATTTCTAATTAATCACGCTTTACCAACTTCCAACATTTTTTTGACCATGAAAACCACCGAATTTCGTAAAACATCCTTCTTCAAAGTTGTAGGTGGATGACTCATCTTTCTAGTGGTCTATATCTCGCTCTTATTTCTATTTTAGACCATGAGTTGTGTTGAAAATAGGCAGATATGTTCAAGTCGCATTTCTCCACCGCCCTTCTAGAATGATAGCTCTTTTTGGTAACTGACCAGTTGAAATTTGAGAAAGTACAAAAAATAAACAATTTAGATCCCTTTCTCAGCTTTCTAGATCACTCAACCATATAATTTTTCGTTACATATTTTGGGAGATACGGCCCAAATACGGAAGCATGTTGGGCTGGTTCAAAGATGTGCTTGAGTTCTGTTGAAGCCCAATTTCGTCCCATTAATTGCTCGAACTGGTCCAACCTTTGGCTTACAAAGTTGTGAAATGATGAGTTTATGTTTGTCTAGCCCAAGAATCGTATCAATTGATAATTTGGATTGAAAGATACGCTCATTATACGAAACCTGCGCAAAACCAATTATTTAGTCCAATTCATGTTTTACAATTCAATATAAAGGAATATGCTTCATTATTGGGGAATAGAAGGACATTATTAAGTGTAAATCATAATATTTCTTTTGATAAACCTATACTTTTAAATATTCATCAAGTCAAGTTATTAACAAACCATCTTTTTGTGCTTTTTGTAACTAATACACATTTTGAGATTTAATTGGGATAAAACAATATTAGTTCTAAATTTTGTCAAGGTAAACTTTTTTGGGCAAAAATTATTTTGGCCTAATATTAACCCACGTAGCGAGCTTTTGGCCAATAACTCTTAGATTAGTTGGCCTTCGGGTATTAGGTGTTAAAACACCCATACGGACTAATTACTCGAGTTAAGGTTACGAACTTATTCATACCAAAACTTTATCGTTTTACATAAACATTCACTGCTGATTAGGTAAGAAGCTCGATTATTACGTAAAACAAAAGAGCTCTTAGTTGCACCCTTAATAAAACAAAGGAACTCAAATATTGTAAAACTCTAATATGTTATCCATAATCATGTATCAAAGTGTGTATATGAAAGATAGTTTATGAATACTTATTGATTGAGTATCTGAATAGAATTTTTTATATGATGATGATGTGGGAGTCTATAGATTTGATCAATTCAAAAGGAAGTGAATGATAAATCCTTTATTATGATATTCAAAAATCAAAACAAATGATAATACATATCTACTAGGATGTGTCTCAAGAGTAAGATTACTCCCTACTCTACCATCTTTACAATTTATGAATCTAAAAGGTTTTTTTTTTTTTTTTTTTTTCTTTTTCTAGTGACATAAAAATGACTACTTATATCAATTACATTCCCCCTAACCAGATTGCAACATTGTCTTGAATGTTTGAATGCAGAGAGTACAATGTAGAGAATATTACCTGAAATGGTAGTTATTGAAAAACAAGTAAAACCTGAAACAAACATAAGCAAAAATAACTAAAAAAAATAATAAAATGCAATGAGTAAAAAAATAAGAAAAGTTACAATTGAAGCAACAAATCCAACTTACGTTTTTACTGCTTTTACTTGACCATTATAATCGTGCCATTGTTTGGTCTAGTTCATGGACAAAATTCTGCAATTGATGGATCAAGTCATTAGTTGTTGGAGCAGAAATGAGGAGTTTACGAGTTGTCTATGAAATAAAGTTTTGTTCTATAGCATGATCAAGAAAAGATAACAACTTGTTAAATAAACCATTAATATTTAGCAATCTTATGGGTTTTTGGTGAATGGTGAGTTGTGCCCAGTATGTAACTTAAAATTTCCTCTAAGGTCCCAAAACCACCTGGTAAGGCAATAAAAGCATCTGCAAAATTAAGCATTTTAGCAATTGTTTCATGCATTTTTGAGACCATTAATTCCTCTCCAATCGTTTTGCCAATGATGTTACCTGCAGATAAAGCCTTTGGTGTAACACCTACAACTTTACTTCCTCCTACATGTGCAACAGTTGACACACACCCCATTAACCTAAGGTTTCCTTCTACATATATTGGGTTAAGTTTTCACTCAATTAAAACTCGACCGAGGTTGTTTGCTACTTTTACAAACTCTTCACCTTTCCCAAGACTTGACTCATACAAAACACAAATAGTTTTAAATTGATGAACAAAAGCTCCTTCCATTTTTGTAATCTTTTACTCTTGTCAGTGATTCAAATTTTATATATAAATAGAGAAGTTGAGGTGCTGTATTTATACAACTTAAGCAAAAAATGCATTAACTAAACCAACAAGGGTATGCCAGCTGTTGTCACAAAAGTTTGAATTTAAAAAACTTAAAAATGTCGAAGATAACAACTAATATTAGAATCTAAAAATTTTCAAGAATGATAGCTGAAAATTAATATTTACAGATAGTTGTGATTGTGTCTCACATCTTCCTCTAATTTTACGTCCAGTAACGGCTTAAACGCCCTTTAAGGGTCGAGAATTGGCTTCCTATCCAATTTTCTTATAAATTGGCAAATAAGGTCTTTTAAAGTTAGATTCCCAAGACAATAACGATCATGTTCTTTTTGAAATTGCGTGTACAAATTGAGAATTTTACGTTGCACATATCCACTAGAATGTGTCTCAAGAGTCAGTAGAATATTATTTAAAGACTCGTTACTCAGTCCATCCTTAATGAATTGAATTTTAACTTCTTTGTTACTCAGTCTATCCCTAGGGAACAACATCCCTTGTTACAAGTTGATCGTGCACATTTATAACATACTTGTAATATTTTCGCTCTTCGTTTCTTTGCAAAAGAGCTCTAACCTAAGCCAGGCATGTTTAGGCATGTATGAAACAAATGAATTAGAAAACTCACTTGCTAAACATATCTTTGCTTCAATTATTCAATGCACATCTTCAAGAATGCCGTTAAGCATAAGCATTCTTAATTTTGCATACCTAACTGCGTACATTTTTAGTAGAACATCTTTAGGAAAAGAAGGAAAATATGTTTGCAATCTAGAAAGAATGACATCCATAATGAAAAGAAGAAATGAAAAGAAAAATAAATGAGAGAGAATTTTTATTTTTTGGGTATCAATAATTGTAAGCAATTGAAAGAACTGACTTGAAGATTCACGGAGTATCGTTATCTGCCAGTTGACTGGGAAAGCAACTAAAAACAAAAATGAAATCAATAAAATAATAACACAAGAAAACAAGTAATGTATATATAACAAAAAAATCGTCAAGTGTTGTAAATAGTTTCATTCAGAGTGATAGACTTTAGCTTACTTGGAAAATTCTTAAAGAATGGCTTTAAAGGGCGTCCAATAACTTTAAAAATATTGCTACTTTTTGGGTTTTCAATCTCATCTGCACCATATGGACAAATCGTCTTGACAATGAAAGGACCTGTCCATTTTGAACAAAGTTTTCCAAAAAATAGATGCAATCTTGAATCAGACAAAAGAACTTTTTATGAAGGTTCAAATGATTTTGTTATGATGTGCTTATCATGAAACACCTTATCTAATTAGATTTTTCTCAACGATCTTACTTTGCTTAGGTTAAAATTAAGCATTTCAATGGCTCAGAAAGCTTTATGTTCTAATTCCACAGATAGGTGACATGCCTTTTCAAAAACAAGTTTATAAGGTGACATGCCCAGATGACCATATCTTCGAGTAGGAATATGGAGTTGGGTCCCTTGATCCAAGTCTAAAACAAAAAAAAAAAAAAAAAAAAGAGAAAGTAGGTTGAGTTATGGGATGCAAGGTTAGATCTCATGAGTAAGTGGCTCGCCAAGTTACCATGGTCTACCTAAGTCTAGATTCTAGGCATCGAGTGAGCTTTAATTGAGATGTCAGTGACACAGGGGAAAGCCAATGCAATTTTGATAATCATGTTGCAAGGAAAAAGAGCTTTCTCAAGTAAGCAAGTCTACTTTATTAGCAATTAGGTCATTACGGGTAAGTTAGCTAATTAGTTTGATGTCTGATAGGTGGTAGTGAACAAAGTGCAAGATGATTGTTGTTAAAAGCCCATCCTTCAGCCCAAGCCCCCATTTCGTTAAATAGAGAAGCTTCAGGAATTAGGAACTCAACTCTTTGTAGGATTAATGTTCTAGCTCAACTATTCCTCTTGACTAGGGATTTGCCATTATGAAGGCTATAGTGGATTAGCCTTAGTTAGTCTTCAATGGCTTATTGGGCCCTTGCATAGCCACCTATTTCTTTCCATCTTTCTCTAAAGATCTAACTAAAAGGTTCAGCAATAGTCAGAGAAGCGTAACTTCTCATTTCGGGTCATAAGCTGGGTATTTGGTCGATCGCCTCACTGCTTTTCCACAGAATAGATTTGAAGATAGATATGATGGAGATCTATTTAGTGGCCTTTTTTCGCTGACATCATAAGTTGGCAGATAAGAGAGGTCCCTAGAAGGATAGCTTTCACTAGAACTCTTAGGGGTGCTTAAAAAATAGTAGCTGTACTTGGATAGAGAGAATTCTCAGCCTTCGCTATAGCATCCCCTATAACCAAGCTTCTATCCATCCAATTGGGTCTTTTTACGTATCCCTTTTTACGTGCTATGTTTTAGTTATGTCATGCGATCTAGTAAGGATCTAATAGTTGCTAGTTTCAAGTCTTAGACTAAAATCTCTTTAGTTTAATATCTAAAACCTACTTTTCTTTTCTTTGTTTAACTGCCTTTCTTGCTTCCTCCGTCGAGTTGCTTTCTAATTTTTCTTAAAACATTTATGAAAAATAATTGAATAGGAAGGAAGTTCACTTTGTATGCTTTCCTATCTCTAACTTTCTGGACTCGACTTTCTACTGACCAGTTATAGGCCTCTTTCTTCCTCTATTACTGGCCAAAAGGCTAGGCAAGTCCTTTCTTATGACCACTTCGATCCTTATTGATTGATTGATTGGATGAATCACTGGTCTTTATTCATGTTACGAGCATCTGCTTGACTTTCTTTTTATTTCAGTAGTGGAATAAGCAGTTATACATACCAATTAAAGAGAAGAAGTGGAACTCTTTAGGCTTCCCTGCCTGCCTATTGAATGAATAATAGGGTAGGGGGCGGTTTACCTAAAAGGATAACAAACTCAAGTAAGCCAGAAATTCACTTATGAGAACTTCGCAATTGGGCTGAACCCTTACAAATATATATAATATAAATAATAGAAGAAGCTACTGTAGCTTTTGTCTCCCACCAAAGAGACATAAGACTCTCATAGTCTTATTTTGCTTAGCCTTATCCTTCCGCGAGAACCAGTACAATGCTTGCCCTATCCATGTCCATCATTTCTTGTGATCTAAAATAATTCAAGAAGCCTTCACCCCAAGAGGAGCCTTATTCACTTCACTGGTTGGTCAATATAAACAAAGAAAACGAAAAGAGACTATGAGGAAAGAAACAAAGGTGAAGGGGAAGAAGAACCAAAAAGAAGAAGATGCAAGCGAGAAAACAAACAAAGTCAAAGAAGAACCCAGATCCCTTTTCTTCTCTTTTTGTTGTTTTTAATTTTATGGATAAATGTGAAATTATATTTTTATTTGTGGTAGAAAATTCTTTTAGAAATTGATACAAATATTGGATAAAAATCAAATTATATTATGATCATTTCTAACGTGCATTTAAAATTTGTTCACTAATGCAAGCAATCTGGGATAAATTACTATATTAAACTTTTTCATTAATAGAAGTAACATCGAAGGAGTTTTGAGGTATTTTCAAAATAATAAGGAGATCAGGAGAATTTGCTCAAACAAGGAGGATGTATCAGGCTTATTGCCACTTTCAATTTATGTTATACTTCATACTTATTTGTTAATATGTATATAACTAATTATATTTATTTGATAATTATATTTTAATTTCTAATATGCAAGTTAATCATTTAATAAACTCTTACTAATTTTATAGTTAAAGCTAAGTTTTATTGCTATTATAATGTTTGTGAATAATTGACTATTTTTATTTTTTAATTTATCATACTAAATTATGGAATAAATTGATGTTTTAGTGTTAAAATTTTAAGAGTAAATTAAACTATATTTAGAAATGAAAGTAATAGGAAATTAAAATTTATTAAAGAATATATAATTAATTTCTAAATAAAGAACTTTTTGGTTTAAGAGAAATAGAATAAATTGTTTTCCCTCTATAATTACTTGTTTTAATCAGATAAAGGAATATTATTCCCTTTTCTATTCTTTCCTTTTTCTATTTGTTTTCTTTCTTCTTCCCCTTTCTTTCTCCTTTCAAAATTTCAAATCAAACATGCCTAATAGTTGTAAGATGTAATGTAAATTTTAACCAAACTGAAACTTACATATATTCAATAAATTTCGTCATGCATCTGTTAATTAAATCAGCAATTCTTTTTAGCAATTGGTTAGAAATAGAAATAACATTATGTAATAATTAAATTAGAAAATAACGAAAACAATATCAATTGAATGATTATCTTCTTCTCAAAAGGGTAGAAATCTTTCTAATCCCAAAAGTCTGACCTAATACTATTATTGATCGTAATGATTTAAAAAAACATGATAAAAAGTCTTAATTTATAAAAAAAACAACTATTATACTTTTAGGCAACAATAACTAATAAAATTTACTATGAAACCTTTAAAATTAAGTAAAATACAATATATTTATTTAAAATATATTACTCATATAGTTATATTGTAATTATTTTTAATAACAAACGTTCATAAAAATAAATTATTTTAAAATCTACGTTAATTCTAAACTATTCATAAAAAATTTCAAAATCACCTGTGAGATTTTTTTTTTTATTTGAAAGCAATAACATAAAACCTTCATTCCATATAAGGAAAGATTACAACAGTAGATTGACACCAATAGGTGCAGAAAAGATATACTTTGGTTTTATTTCATCTCTTCAACAAGTTTAATAATGAGCATAATGGCCCTATTGTTCCGATGGAGAGAAGAACCTATGATTAGCTTTTCGGGAAATTTCCAAACGAACAATTTCAACAAAATCTTTTAATTTCTTATTTTACTATGTTTAACTCTATGTATTCCTCTATTCATGGAGTATATTGAATGTATAGAAATGGCTATAACAGAGGTTGAATCGATCATCAGAAGAAGAATTAGGCCAAAAATTACGATACTATAAAAAGTAATTATAATAAATAATCAGACAGATCTTAAATTTATTAAATCTACTGAAGAATAAGGAAAAAAATAACAAAATATCTTGACAGTTGGTGTTTTCGAAGAGTTTAACAAGCTAATAAACTTTAAAATACAGAAGATAAATTTGAAGTTAGATCTTTTTAGAAAGATTCTTCATAGCTCCTTAGTACTGTTCTCTTTTCTTATCGTTGATCTTTCTGATTGATATTACAATAAATCTCCAACAATATATTTGTTGTAGTAGAAAAAAATCTCAAATCTGGAAGATAACCTTATCAAATTTATCTTCATACCTCAAAAAACCTGCAAATCTATAAGAGAAACCTACCACAATAATATAATCAAACAAAAAACTATAAAACTACTATAGATCCAGAGATAAGTAAAATAAACCATCGTTAAGTAGAAAAAATTTATCAAATAGAAATATACTATAATAAATTTAAATTTAGGTGGAAATATGCTTTTAGTAAGAAAAGAGTAACCAAAAACAAAAAGAAAGCATAAATGTTTTATGGAAGATGGAGAAAATCTCTATCTCTGAGGAGAGAAAGAGAGGTAAATGAAAGTGTCAAACGAGGGAAATGAAGGGAAGAAAAGAGAGACCTCGGAAGAGTCTTCCTAACTATGTTTATTTCTAACCACTAATACCAAACCCAATGATTCCAATGTTTGAAGAACAATTTTGAAAAATAGTTTTGCCCACTATCCGTGTTGAATTTATTTTCATCGATATATGCCGTAAGTGTCACCTATTTATGGAGAAGCAGGATGAACATTTCATTTTCAGTTATTAAACTAAGGGGAGAGGACTTGGAATCCCTAAGGTTTAGTTTGTTGAAATAATTAATTTTAATAGTTTTAAAAAATATTTAAAAATTTTAAAATAACAAGTATATTTTATTAATATTAGTTTTAAAAAAATTAATTTTTAAAATTTGAGTTAATATAATATATTTATAAAAAATACATTAATAAATAGTACATTAATAATGTAATATTTATTATATATTATAATTATATTTTATGAATAATATGTTTTATTATTATATTTTATATATTTTTCTATATGTAAATATAAATTATAAAAAATAATCATAAGTGTTGTATTATAATATATTTTATTGAGAGACTAATATTTATTCATAATTTATTTTTATTATCTAATTAACATTGAATTGTTAATATATTATAAAATAAATAAATTTAAATTTTAGTTATAATATTTATTAACATATTAATAAAATATATAATTTATAATATGTTAATAAATATTACATTATTAATGTATAAAAAAATATTATGAATTTTATTTATTAATGTACTTTTGATAAATATATTATATTTTGTCAAATTTTAAATATTTAACAATTATTTTTGCTAAATAACTACTACTGATAGAGATATAATCATTATTTTTAAAAAAATTAATATTTTTATAGGTACTTTTTAAAGTATTAAAATTAATCAGTCCAATAAACTAAACTTTAGCAACTTGTATAGCCTTTTCCTTACTTCATACAATACTTTCAATTTGGTATATTTATAATGCGGCAATTATACATAGAATGGAATTAGAAATTGTACAATCAAAATTATATATAGAATCTAATACCACCAATTACGGCAATATATAAATTATACTAGTTAAATTTATTGCTAATAAAATGGATTTTATTTCATATATATGGTAGTTAAAATCTAGATTTAAATTCTAAATTTATCTCTACATTAGTTTTTTTTCCACCTGATTCTTGTATATATACACCGTGGGAAAATTAAATAAAAAAATTAAAGGTGCATGCAACTTTTGTTACAATACTATATTCAACATACAAATAGACATATGGAGAAGATTTCTTCAAAGATGAATTTTGTGGAGGCTCTCAAGATCATTGCAACTTGTCAGTTTCTTTCTATATGAATCATAGTTTATATTCGTCTATAAATTTTTTTATATATTTATATTTATGTGATGTGTTATGAATTAATTCAAGGGAGTTGCAGACTTTGGTGGAAGCTCAACCTAAATGTTCGAAGGATGATGATTGTGTTGGCCGAATTATTTGCCCGGGTCCTGGACCGATAAAATGTCAGAATAATACTTGTAAATGTTTACATAATCCACCAAAACTTTCTGGTTCTTTCGTTGACAAAGGCCAGTGAGTGCTGCTTGCAAAATTAAGGGAAAAGTATATGGCCTTTGTCATGGTTTACTCCTTCAAATAAACGATTCTTTGTGTTTTGTTAAATTCATTTGAACGCTTAATATCTTTAATTTAGTGTTTTTATTTGTTGTTGAAGCCTAAATTTCTATGTTACATGAATGATTATATGCACGAATGTTAAACTAATAGTTAACAAACAAATTTTATGTACATAGCAAAGTAACTTAAATACAACCTATCAAGTACAAGGTATCTAAATAATGGAATTTAAGAATAAATAACTTGAGTGAAAGAAAGACTCATGTTGATAAAATATTTTTCTCCCCTTTTTTGAATCTAATAGTAAATTTAAATCTTTTCTTTTCTTTTCTATTTTTTATAGTAATCAATTTTTTGTTTTTAAAAATTTGAAAGAATTAAAAGTTAGAAAATAAAAAAATAGAATCCTTTTTGTAAATAAAAAAATTTTAAAAATAATTTTTCTAAAAGAAAAAGTATACATGAAGACCTAAATCCTTAATTAACCTCACGGTCTATGATTTTAGGCCTAAACAATTATAGTACCACACACATATTTCTATTATTTTGAAATGCATACATACATACATACATACATATATATATATATATATATATGTAAGATGAATAACTTAATATATATATATTAAACATATGTTCAATTTAACAAAAAATTCTAAAGAATAATGAGAATAAAATTGCTTAATTAACAATAAATTTAAATAAAAATTATTTTTTTTTTTGTAAAAACTCATTACGAGCACATGATGTTGGACCATTTTTTCAACATTTAAAATTAAGTTAATTTTCATCTGCATATTAACCCAATAAGATAGTTATTCAATCCATATTAAAGAAAAAAGCCTGAAAAATAAAGGATAAAGGTTCAAATTCATAAAATTTTAATCAATATTTTTTATTTAGATCAAATCTAATAAAAAATCTTTTAGGATAAATCATTTTTTATCTAAATTATAGGTAAGCTAGAATACTGAATTATTTCTAATTAGAATTCTACTAAATCTTAAATTATCTCCCTTTAAAATCCCACTTGAACTAATTTTTTAAATAATTTAACGAATCAACGAGAGCATAGAAAGAAAAGAAACAACAGAAGAAATAGGTTTTTTTCTTCATATACAAATAAATTTATTTGTTGATATGAGGTGACAAAATCTGATATCAACAATTGGCATCACTTGTGGGAGAAAAACAAAAGTCAATTTCGCATTTAAGGGGAATCTATTACGGCAATAAAACTTTATGGTGTGCTAAAATGTATGCATTTATTTTATTTGTATTGATTGTATATATGGTTTAATATATTTGATGTTGATAAGATATCTGAATATTTTCTTTTTTTTAATATTAATTGTATACATGGTGAATATTTGATCTTGATAAAATATTTGAGTATTTATTTTTATTTATATTAATTGTATACATAATGTAATATATTTAACATTGATAAAATATTTAAATATTTTATTTTATTTATGTTAATTGTATACATGGTTAATATATTTGATTTGGATAAAATGTTTGAGAGAGTGTGTTCAATCTCTCCTGATGATAAGATATCTTGTAATATTACAGAATTTTCTATCACATTAGAGCATGAGTTGATCCCCAATTTGTAAAAAAATTATACTAGGTGTTTTGGAATATAGAAAAATTGTCATATTTAGACTTCTATTACATATATTCCATATATTTAAATTTTAATGTAATATTAAGAAAAGGTAAATACAAATAAAATTTCAAAAAAAATTTATTCAATTTAAATAAAAAATAAATTTCTAAAACAGAATGATAAATGAATACACACTGTTTCAGCCAATAAACAGACGACGAATTACATAGTTTCATGAATAAATATTAATTGAATCCAAATCAAAATATCATTAGGGTTCAAAATTAAATATCGTTAGGATATAAACCAAAATAAATTTACTCAAAATATCTTTCTGGTACAAATGTAATAACATTTAGCGCGAACAAAAAAAAAAAATTCTCCAAATTAAATATCTTTTAGGTTCAAATCTAAGCACCTTTTAGATCCAGATCTAAATATCTCTTAAGTTCAAATCTATTATAAATGTTTTATCTAGAATTAAATATTTTTCAAATCTAAATCTAAATATCTCTAAGGTTCTAATCTATTATCAATATTTTATTCATAATTAAATATCTTTATCTATTCAATATTTATCCTTTTCAGCTTTAACTATTTATATTTTATACTTAAATCATGTAAAAGTTTAATATCTGAACCTAATGACTTGCTAAAATAATCTTATTTGACTAATAATTTTTAACTATCAACAATACAGTCTAAAAAATTTATAATTTATTATTTGTCAAGACCACTATACTTTATGCATTGAATTATAGATATTATGATTTTAAATTTGTTATAATGTTAAAATAAGTTGAGTTATTTTCATATCTGTTTCTATTATTTGTTTATAAGTGTACGTTCGCTCTTATATAAGGATGGCAAAATTCTCCACGGGGCCCCAAACCCATGGGGATCCACTCTCAACGGGAGAGAATTCAGATAAATTTACGGGAAATGGGGCGGCGAACGAGGAGAAATTAATCCTCAATTTATTAATGGGACGAGAATTGGTTTATCTCTCCCCCCCCACCCCCACCCCATTACCCAATAAAACATAATATAAATATATTATAATTTATAAATTAAATTTTATATATGTAAATATAATTTTATATTATAATTTTTAAAATTATATATTATAATTAAATATAATTAGTAATAAAAAATTATGAAGTCATGAATTAATGTTATAAAAAATATAATATATAAATAAAAAGTAAAAGATTAAAAATTAAAAAGATCTTATATTGTGTTTCCAATAATATATTAATAATATTTTTATTTAAGTTAATTAAATTCT
The DNA here is from genome assembly GCA_022749755.1 of Azadirachta indica. Taxonomy (NCBI): domain Eukaryota; kingdom Viridiplantae; phylum Streptophyta; class Magnoliopsida; order Sapindales; family Meliaceae; genus Azadirachta; species Azadirachta indica. The sequence goes on along the minus strand of CM040446.1, from coordinate 6,730,941 downwards.
TATATTATTAAAATTAATTTATAAAAATAATATAAAATAGAAAATTGATATGAGGATGGGAACTCATTCCCCTTACGGGGATTCTCCATCCCTATCCCATTAAATTTAGTAGGAAATGAGGTAGGAAATAGGAGTCAAAATAGAAAACGGGCCAGGGAATGGGGCATGCCTCCCAACCCCCACCCTGCCCCATTGCCATCCCTACTCTCATATTAATATAGTGGCACTAAAAGAGTAAAATTAACTTTTATAGATTTTTTTTAATTAACAGGAAAAAAGAATAGAGATTACAATTTATTATTTCTACCTAAATTTTGAATTAATTATGTTGTACCAACTTACAACATATTTTTGAATATCACAACCACCAAAATTTGTGAAATCACCTTCTTCAAAGTTGTAGGTAGATGACTCAGTTTTCTAATGGTTCATATCTCACTCTTGTTGATTTTATAGAACGTAAGTTGTGTTGAAAATAGATAGATATGTTTAAGTTACATTTTTCTACTGCTCTTTTAGAATGATGGCTTTTTTTGATAGCCAACCAGTTGAAATTTGAGAAAGTTTAAAACATAAAAGATTTAGACCACTTTGTTAGGTTTTTGGAGCACCCATCTGTATAATTTTTGGGTACGTATTTTGGGAGATACAGCCTAAATACAGTGCCAAGTTGGGCTAGTCTAAAGATGCATTTGAGTTCTATTGAAGCCTAACTTTGTCTTATTAATTACTCGAACTAATCCAAGCTTTGGCCTACAAAGTTGTGAAGTAATGAGTCTATGTTTGTCTAGCCTAGAAATCATATCAATTGATGTTTTGGATTGAAAGATACGTTCATTATACGAAACCTGCGCAAAACTAACTATTTAGTTCAATTCATGTTTTAGAATTCAATATAAAAAAATATGCTTTATTTTTGGGGAATAGAAGAACATTATTAAATCTAAATTATAATATTTCTTTTGATAAGTCTATACTTTTAAACATTCATCACACCCCACAATCAGCTTACTATTAGTCTCTAATAATATAAACAATATCATTTATAATTGATTTATAGAATTTACATCCAAAGTAATAATTATTCCTCTTCTTTTGATCTTTTTAAAATAAACAAACTCTCACTTAAAGATTTATTATACATGTACCAAATACTTATTAGTCAAGTTATTAACAAACCATCTTTTTGTGTTTTTTGTAATTAATACACATTTTGAGATTTAATTGGGATAAAATAATATTAGTTCAAAATTTTGTCAAGGTAAACTTCTTTGGGCAAAAATTATTTTTATCTCTTTTTTTTCGTTGGCTTTTTCTCTTTTTTTTTTCTAATATTAACCCATGTAGCGAGCTTTTAGCCAACAACTCTTAGACTAGTTGGCCTTAGGGTATTAGGTGTTAAAACACCCTTACGGACTAATTACTCGAGTTAAAGTTAGGAACTTATTCATACTAGAATTTTATCGTTTTACGTGAATATTCACTGCTGATTAGGTAAGAAGCTCAATTATTACGTAAAACAAAAGAGCTCTTAGTTGCTACCTTTAATAAAACAAAAGAGCTCAAATATTGTAAAACTCTAATATGTCATCCACAATCACGTATCAAAGTGTGTATATGAAAGATAGTTTATGAATACTTATTGATTGAGTATCTGAGTAGAATTTGTTTTACGATGATGATGTGGGAGTCTATAGATTTGATCAATTCAAAAGGAAGTGAATGATAAATCCTTTATTATGATATTCAAAAATCAAAACAAATGATAATACATATCTACCAGGATGTGTCTCAAGAATAAGATTACTCCACCTCTACCATCTTTACAAATTATGAATCTAAAAAAGTTTTTTTTTTTTTTTTTTTCTAGTGACATAAAAATGACTAATATCAACTACACTCCCTCTAACCAGATTGCAATATTGTCTTCAATGTTTGAATGCAGAGAGGTATAATATAGAGAACATTACCTGAGATGGTAGTTATTGAAAAACAAGTAAAACTTGAAACAAACCTAAGCAAAAATAAGTAAAAAAAATAACAAAATGCAATGAGTAAAAAAATAAGAAAAGTTACAATTGAAGCAACAAATTCAACTTACGCTTTTACTACTTTTACTCGACTATTATAATCGTGCCATTGTTGGATCTAGTTCATGGACAAAATTCTACAATTAATGGATCAAGTCATTAGTAGTTAGAGCAGAAATGAGGAGTTTGCGAGTCGTCTATGAAATAAAGTTTTGTTTTATAGCATGATCAAGAAAAGATAACAACTTGTTAAATAAATCATTAATATTTAGCAATCCTATGGGCTTTTGGTGAATGGTGAGTTGTGCCCAGTATGTAATTTAAAAAATTTCCGCTAAGGTTCCAAAGCCACCTGGTAAGGCAATAAAAGCATATGCAAAATTAAGCATTTTGGCAATTGTTTCATGCATTTTTAAGATCATTAATTCTTCTTCAATCGTTTTGCCAATGATGTTACCTGCAGATAAAGCCTTTGGTATGACACCTACAACCTTACTTCCTCTTACATGTGCAGCAGTTGACACATACCCCATTAACTTAAGGCGGCCTCCTCCATATACTAGGTTAAGTTTTTACTCAATTAAAACTCGACTGAGGTTGTTTGTTGCTTTTACAAACTCTTCACCTTTCCCAGGCTTGACCCATAAAAAACACAAATAGTTTTAAATTGACGAACAGAAGCTCCTTCCATTTTTGCAATCTTTTACCCTTGTCAGTGATTCAAATTTTACATAAAAATAGAGAAGTTGAGGTGCTGTATTTGTACAATTTAAGGAAAAAATGCATTAACTAAACCAACAGGGTTAAGCCAGCTGTTGTCACAAAAGTTTGAATTTAAAAAACGTAAAAATGTCGAAGATAACAACTAATATTAGAATCTAAAATTTTTTAAGAATGACAGTTAAAAATTAATATTTACAGATAGTTGTGATTGTGGCTCACATTTTCTTCTGATTTTACGCCCAGTAACAGCTTAAACGCCCTCTAAGGGTCGAGGATTGGCTTTTCATCCAATTTTCTTATAAATTGGCAAATAAAATCTTTTAAAGTCAGATTCCCAAGACTATAACGATCATGTTCCTTTTGAAATTGCGTGTACAAATTGAGAATTTGACGTTGCACATATCCACTGGAATGTGTCTCAAGAGTCAGTAGAATATTATCTAAAGATTGGTTACTCAGTCCATTCTTAATGAATTGAATTTTATCTTCCTTATTAGTAGACACTATCCTTAGAGAACGACATCCCTTATTATAAGTTGATCGTGCACATTTATAACATGTAATGTTTTCGCTCTTCGTTTATTTACAAAAGAGCTCTTCCCTAAGCTAGGCATGTTTAGGCATGTATGAAACAAATAAATTAGAAAACTCACTTGCTAAACGTATCTTTACTTCAATTATTCAACGCACATCTTTAAGAATGCTGTTAAGTATAAGCATTCTTAATTTTGTATACCTAGCTTGGTATATTTTTAGTAGAATATCTCTAGGAAAACAAGGAAAATATGTTTGCAATCTAGAAAGAATGACATCCATAATGAAAAGAAGAAATGAAAAGAAAAATAAATAAGAGAGAATTTTTTTTTTTGGGTATCAGTAATTGTTGGCAACTAAAAGAACTGATTTGAAGAGTCACAAAGTATCGTTATCTGCCAGTTGATAGAGAAAGCAACTGAAAACAAAAATGAAATCAATAAAATAATAACACAAGAAAACAAGTAATGTATATATAACAAAAAATCGTCAAGTGTTGTAAATAAGTTCATTCAGAGTGATATACTCTAACTTACTTGGAAAATTCTTGAAGAATGGCTTTAAAGGGCATCTAATAACTTTAAAAACATTGCCACTTTTTGGGTTTTCAATCTCAACAACACCATGTGGATAAACCGTTTTGACAATGAAAGGATCTGTCCATTTTGAACGAAGTTTTCCAAGAAATAGATGTAATCTTGAATCAGACAAAAGAACTTTTTATGAAGGTTCAAATGATTTTTTTATGATGTGTTTATCATGAAACACCTTATCTAATTGGAGTTTTCTCAATGATCCTGCTTTGCCTAGGTCAAAATTAAGCATTTTATTGGCTCAAAAAGCTTTATGTTCCAATCCCACAAGGAGGTGACAAGCCTTTCTAAAAATAAGTCTATAAGGAGACATGTCCAGATGACCATATCTTCGAGCAGGGATATGGAGTTGGGACCCTAGATCCAAGTCTAAAACAAAAAAAAAAAAGAAAGAGAAAGTAGGTTGAGGTGAGTATGGGATGCAAGGTTAGATCTCATGAGTAAGTGGCTCGCCGTGTTACCATGTTCAACCTGGGTCTAGATTTCAGACATCGAGTGAGCTTTAATTCAAGTAAGGGTTGATGTTAGTGACATGGGGGAAAGCTAATGCAATTTTGATAATCATGTTGCAAGGAAAAAGAGCTTTCTCAGGCAAGCAAGTCTACTTTATTAGCAATTAGGTCATTACGGGTAGGTTAGCTACTTAATTTGATGTCGATAGGTGGTAGTGAACAGAGTGTGAGATGATTGTTGTTGAAAGCCCATCCTTTAGCCCAAGCCCCCATTTCCTCAAATAGAGAAGCTTCAAGAATTAGGAACTCAACTCTTTATAGGATTAATGTTCTAGCTGAACTATTCCTCTTGATTAGGAATTTGCCATTATGAAGGCTGCAGTGGATTGGCCTTAGTTAATCTTCAATGGCTTATTAGGCCCTTGCATAGCCACATATTTCTTTCCATCTTTCTCTAAAGATCTAACTAAAAGGTTCAACGACAATCAGAGAAGCATAACTTGTACTTTCGGGTCATAAGCTGGGTATTTGGTCGATCGCCTCACTGCTTTTCCACAGAATAAATTTGAAGATAGATATGATGGAGATATATTTAGTGGCCTTTTTTCGCTGGCATCATAAGTTGGTAGATAAAAGAGGTCCCTAAAAGGATAGCTTTCACTAGAACTCTTAAAGGGTGCTTTAAAAATAATAGCTATACTTGGATAGAGAGAATTCTCAGCCTTCGCCGTAGCATCCCCTATAACCAAGCTTCTATCCATCTAATTCGGTGTTTATATGTATCCCTTTTTTTGTGCTATGTTCTAGTTATGTCATGCGATCTAATGAGGATCTAATGGTTGTTAGTTTCAAGTCTTGGACTAAAGTCTCTTTAGTTTAATATCTAAAACCTACTTTTCTTTTTTTTGTTTAACTACCTTTCTTGCTTCCTCCGTCGAGTTGCTTTCTAATTTTTCTTAAAAAATTTATGAAAAATAATTGAATAGGAAGGAAGTTCACTTCGTACGCTTTCCTATCTCTGACTTTCCGGACTCGACTTTCTACTGACCAGTTATAGGCCTCTTTCTTACTCTATTACTGGGCAAAAGGCTAGGCAAGTCCTTTCTTACGACCACTTCGATCCTTATTGATTAATTGATTGGATGAATCACTGGTCTGTTTTTATGTTATGAGCATTTGCTTGATTTTCTTTTCTATTTCAGTAATGGAATAAGCAGTTATACATACCAATTAAAGAAAAGAAGTGGAACTCTTTAGGCTTCCCTGCCTGCCTATGGAATGAATAATAGGGTAGGGGGCGGTCTACCTAAAAGGATGACAAACTCAAGTAAGCTAGAAATTCGCTTATGAGAACTTCGCAATTGGGCTGAACCCTTACAAAAATATATAATATAAATAATAGAAGAAGCTACTGTAGCTTTTGTGTCCCACCTAAGAGACATAAGACTCTCATAGTCTTATTTTGCTTAGCCTTATCCTTCCGCGAGAACCAGTACAATGCTTGCCCTATCCATGTCCATCATTTCTTGTGATCTAAAATAATTCAAGAAGCCTTCACCCCAAGAGGAGCCTTATTCACTTCACCGGTTGGTCAATATAAACAAAGAAAACGAAAGAGAGACTATGAGGAAAGAAACAAAGGTGAAGGGGAAGAAGAACCAAAAAAAAAGAAGAAGACGCAAGCGAGAAAATAAACAAAGTCAAAGAAGAACCTAGATCCCTTTTTCTTCTCTTTTTGTTGTTTTAATTTTATGGATAAATGTGAAATTATATTTTTATTTGTGGTAGAAAATTCTTTTGGAAATTGATACAAATATTTGATAAAAATCAAATTATATTATGATCATTTCTAACATGCATTTAAAATTTGTTCACTAATGCAAGCAATATGGGATAAATTACTATATTATCCTTAGCCCACAAACTTTTTCATTAACAGAAGTAACGTTGAAGGAGTTTTGAGGTATTTTCAAAATAATAGGGAGATAAGGAGAATCTGCTCAAACAAGGAGGATGTATCGGGCTTATTGCCACTTTCAATTTATATTATACTTCATACTTATTAGTTAATATGTATATAACTAATTATATTTATTTGAGAACTATAATTTAATTTCTAATATGCAAGTTAATCATTTAATAAACTCTTACTAATTTTATAGTTAAAGCTAAGTTTTATTGTTATTATAATGTTTATGAATAATTGACTATTTTTATTTTTTAATTTATCATTATAAATTATGGAATATATTGATGTTTTAGTATTAAAATTTTAAGAATAAATTAAACTATATTTAGAAATGAAAGTAATAGGAAATTAAAAATTTATTAAAGAATATATAATTAATTTCTAAATAAAGAACTTTTTTGTTTAAGAGAAATAGAATAAATTGTTTTCCCTCTATAATTACTTGTTTTAATCAGATAAAGGAATATTATTCCCTTTTCTATTCCTTTCCTTTTTCTATTTGTTTTCTTTCTTCTTCCCCTTTCTTTCTCCTTTCAAAATTTCGAGCCAAACATGCCTAATAGTTGTAAGATGTAATGTAAATTTTAACCAAACTGAAATTTACATATATTCAATAAATTTGGTCATTCATTTGTTAATTAAATCAGCAATTCTTTTTAGCATTTGGTTAAAAATAGAAGTAACATTATGTAATAATTAAATTAGAAAATAATGAAAAAAATATCAATTGAATGATTATCTTCTTCTCAAAAGGGTAGAAATCTTTCTAATCCCAAAAGTTTGACCTAATACTATTATTGATCGTAATGCTTTAAAAAAACATGATAAAAAGTCTTAATTTATTAAAAAACAACTAGACAACAATGACTAATAAAATTTACTATGAAACCTTTAAAATTAAGTAAAATACAATATATTTATTTAAAATATATTACTCATATAGTTATATTGTAATTATTTTTAATAAAAGATGTTCATGAAAATAAATTATTTTATAATCTATGTTAATTCTTAACCATTCATAAAAAAATTTCAAAATCACCTAGTGAGATTTTTTTTTTTTTTTTGTTTGAAAGCAATAACAGAAAACCTTCATTCCATATAAGGAAAGATTACAATAGTAGATTTACACGAATAGGTGCAGAAAAGATATATGTTGGTTATATTTCATCTCTTCAACAAGTTTAGTAATGAGCATAATGGCCCTATTGTTCCGATGGAAAGAAGAACCTATGATTAGCTTTTTGGGAAATTTCCAAACGAACAATTTCAACGAAATCTTTCAATTTCTTATTTTACTATGTTCAACTCTATGTATTCCTCTATTCATGGAGTATATTGAATGTACAGAAATGGCTATAACAGAGGTTGAATCAATCATCAGAAGAAGAATTAGGCCAAAAATTACGATACTATAAAAAGTAATTATAATAAATAACCAAATAAGGAGAAAATAACAAAATATCTTGACAGTTGGTGTTTTTTGAAGAGTTTAACAAGTTAATAAACTTTAAAATACAGAAGATGAATTTGAAGTTGGATCTTTTTGGAAAGACTCTTCATAGCTCCTTAGTACTGTTCTCTTTTCTTATAGTTGATCTTTCTGATTGATATTACAATAAATCTCCTGCAATATATTTTTGTACTAGAAAAAATCTCAAATCTGGAACATAACCTTATCAAATTTATCTTCATACCTCAAAAAACTTGCAAATCTAGAAGAGAAACCTACCACAATAATATAATCAAACGAAAAACTATAAAACTGCTACAGATCTAGAGATAAGTAGAAATAAACCATCATTAAGTAGAAAAAATTTATCAAATATAAATATACTATAATAAATTTAAATTTAGGTGCAAATATGCTTTTAGTAAGAAAAGAGTAACCAAACACAAAAAGAAAGCATAAATGCCTTACGGGAGATGGAGAAAATCTCTATCTCCGACGAGGAGAAAGAGAGGTAAATGAAAGTGTCAGACAGGGGAAAGGAAGGGAAGAAAAGAGAAGCCTCGGAAGAGTCTTCCTAACTACGTTCCTTGTGGGGGTTAATAAAACCAAAGAAATCATAATAGCGAAGCTGTTTAGCAGCAGCAATACCACTAATACCAAACCCAATGATTCCAATGTTTGAAGAACAATTTTCAAAAATAGTATTACCCACTAACCGTGTTGAATTTATTTTCATCGATATATGCCGTAAGTGTCACCTATTTATGGAGAAGTAGGATGAACATTTCATTTTTAGTTATTAAATTAAGGGGAGAGGACTTGGAATTCCTAAGGTTTAGTTTATTGAAATAATTAATTTTAATAGTTTTTAAAATATTTAAAAAAATTTTAAAATAACAAGTATATTTTATTAATATTAGTTATTAAAAAAATTAATTATTAAATTTTTAAAATTTGACATAATATAATATATTTATAAAAAATACATTAATAAATAGTACATTAATAATGTAACATTTATTAATATATTATAAGTTTATATATCTTATGAATAATAAGTTTTTTTTTTATTATATTTTATATATTTTTCTATATGTAAATATAAATTATAAAACAATCATAAGTGTTGTATTATAATATATTTTATTGAGAGACTAATATTTTATTCATAATTTATTTTTATTATCTAATTAATATTGAATTGTTAATATATTATAAAATAAATAAATTTAAATTTCAGTTATAATATTTATTAACATATTAATAAAATATATAATTTATAATATGTTAATAAATATTACATTATTAATGTATAAAAAAAATATTATGATTTTTATTTATTAATGTACTTTTGATAAATATATTATATTTTATCAAATTTAAAACATTTAACAATTATTTATGTTAAATAACTACTACTAATAGAGATATAATCATTATTTTTAAATAAATTAAAATTTTTATAGGTACTTTCTAAAGTATTAAAATTAATCAGTCCAATAAACTAAACTTTAGCAACTTGTATAGCCTTTTCCTTACTTCATACAATACTTTCAATTTGGTATATTTATAATGCGGCAATTATACATAGAATGGAATTAGAAATTGTACAATCAAAATTATATATAGAATCTCATACCACCAATTACGGTAATATATAAATTACACTAGTTAAATTTATTGCTAATAAAATGGATTTTATTTCATATATATGGTAGTTAAAATCTAGATTTAAATTCTAAATTTATCTCTACATTAGTTTCTTTTCCAACTGATTCTTGTATATATACACCGTGGGAAAATCAAATAAAAATATTAAAGGTGCATGCAACTTTTGTTACAATACTATATTCAAGATACAGATAGGCATATGGAGAAGATTTCTTCAAAGATGATTTTTGTGGTGGCTCTCATGATCATTGCAACTTGTCAGTTTCTTTCTATATGAATCATAGTTTATATTTGTCTATAAATTTTTTTATATATTTATATTTATGTGATGTGTTGTGAATTAATTCAGGGGAGTTGCAGACTTTGGTGGAAGCTCAGCCTAAATGTTCGAAGGATGATGATTGTGTTGGCCGAATTATTTGCCCGGGTCCGGGACCGATAAAATGTCAGAATAATACTTGTAAATGTTTACGTAATCCACCAAAACTTTCTGGTTCTTTCGTTGACAAAGGCCAGTGAGTGCTGCTTGCAAAATTAAGGGAAAAGTATATGGCCTTTGTTATAGTTTACTCCTTCAAATAAATGATTCTTTGTGTTTTGTTAAATTCATTTGAATGCTTAATATCTTTAATTTCGTGGTTTTATTTATTGTTGAAGCCAAAATTTCTATGTTACATGAATGATTATATGCACGAATGTTAAACTAATAGTTAACAAATAAATTTTATGTACATAGAAAATTAACTTAAATACAACCTATCAAGTGCAAGGTATCTAAATAATGAAACTTAAGAATAAATAATTCGAGTGAAACAAAGATTCATGTTGATAAAATATTTTTCTCCCTTTTTTTATGGTTAAAAAAAGTCTCTCCTTCGTCCAATTTCTTTTTTTTTTTTTCCCTTCTAATTCATTTTCATAGTAATCAATTTCTTTTTCTTTTGAGAAAAATTTCAAAAAAAATCTAAAAAGATAAATTTGAAATCTTTTTCCCTTCTCTCCCATTTTTATATAATCAATTTCTTCTTTTAGGAAAACATAATTTAAAAAAAGTCTAAAATAGTAAATTTGAATATTTTTCTTTTCTCTCTCACTTTATAATAATCAATTTCTTCTTTCTAAGGAAAAAATAATTTAAAAAATCTAATAGTAAATTTGAATCTTTTTCTTTTCTCTTCCATTTTTATAGTAATCAATTTTTTGTTTTTAAAAATTTAAAAGAATTAAAAGTTAGAAAATAAGAAAAATAGAATTCTACTAAATCTTAAATTATCTCCCTTTAGAATCCTACTTGATCTGATTTTTTAAATAATTTAACAAATCAACGAGAGTATATAAAGGAAAGAAACAACAAAAGAAATAGGTTTTTTTCTCCATATATAAATAAATTTATTGGTTGATATCAGGTGACGAAATCTGATATCAACAATTGGCATCATTTGTGGGGAAAAAACAAAAGTCAATTTCGCATTTAAGGGAAATCTATTACGACAATAAAACTTTATGGCGTACTAAAATGTATGTATTTATTTTATTTGTATTGATTGTATATATGGGTTAATATATTTGATGTTGATAAGATATCTGAATATTTTGTTTTTATTTATATTAATCGTATACATGGTGAATATTTGATCTTGATAAAATATTTGAGTATTTATTTTAATTTATATTAATTGTATACATAATGTAATATATTTAAGTATTTTATTTTTATTTATGTTAATTGTATACATGATTAATATATTTGATTTTGATAAAATATTTGAGAGAGTGTGTTCAATCCCTCCTGATGATGAGATGTCCTGTAATATTGTAGAATTTTCCATCACATTAGAGCATGAGCTGATTCCGAATTTGTGAAAAAATTATATTAGGTGTTTTGGAATATAGAAAAATTGTCATATTTAAACTTTTATTACATATTTTGCGTATATTTAAATTTTAATGTAATATTAAGAAAAGGTAAATACAAATAAATTTTCAAAAAAAATTTATTCAATTTAAATAAAAAATAAATTTCTAAAAAAGAATGATAAATGAATACACACTGTTTCAGCCAATAAACAGACGACGAATTATATGGTTTCATGGATAAATATTAATTGAATCCAAATCAAAATATCATTGTGGTTCAAAATTAAATATCATTAGGATATAAAGCAAAATAAATTTACTCAAAATATCTTTTTGGTACAAATGTAATAACATTTGGAGTAAACAAAAAAAAAATATTTCTCTAAATTAAATATCTTTTAGGTTCAAATCTAAGTACCTTTCAGATCCAGATCTAAATATCTTTTAAGTTCAAATCTATTATAAATATTTTTTCTAGAATTAAATATTTTTCAGATTTAAATTTAAATATCTCTAAGGTTCTAATCTATTATTAATATTTTATTCATAATTAAATATCTTTATCTATGCACTATTTATCCTTTTCAGCTTTAACTATTTATATTTTATACTTAAATAATGTAAAAGTTTAATATCTGAACCTAATGACTTGTTAAAATAATCTTATATGACTAATAATTTTTAACTATCAATAATACAGTCTAAAAAATTTATAATTTATTATTTGTCAAGAACACTATACTTTATGCATTGAATTATAGATATTATGATTTTAAATTTGTTATAATGTTAAAATAAGTTGAGTTATTTTCATATTTGTTTCTATTATTTGTTTATAAGTGTACGTTCGCTCTCATATAAGGATGGCAAAATTCCCCACGGGGCCGCAAACCCATGGGGATCTACCTTTAACGGGAGAGAATTCAGATAAATTTATGGGAAATGAGGAGGGGAACGAGAAAAAATTAATACTCAATTTATTAATGGAATGAGAATTGGTTTACCTCTCCCCCCACCCGACCCCCCCCCCACCCCATTTCCCAATAAAACATAATATAAATATATTATAATTTATAAATTAAATTTTATATATGTAAATATAATTTTATATTATAATTTTTAAAATTATATATTATAATTAAATATAATTAGTAATAAAAAATTATGAAGTCATGAATGAATGTTATAAAAAATATAATATATAAACAAAAAGTAAAAGATTAAAAATTAAAAAGATCTTATATTGTGTTTCCAATAATATATTAATAATATTTTTATTTAAGTTAATTAAATTCTTATATTATTAAAATTAATTTATAAAAATAATATGAAATAGAAAATTGATATTGGGATGGGAACTCATTCCCCGTGCGGGGATTCTCCATCACTATCCTATTAAATTTAGTAAGAAATGAGGCGGAGAATGGGAGTCAAAATAGAAAATAAGGCAGGGAATGGGGTATGTCTCCCCACCCCCACCCGCCCCATTGTCATCCCTACTCTCATATTAGTATAGTGGCACTAAAAGAGTAAAATTAACTTTTATAAATTTTTTTAATTAACAGAAAAAAAGAATAGAGATTACAATTTATTATTTGTACCTAAATTTTTAATTAATTATACTGTACCAACTTGCAACATATTTTTCAATATTAAAACCACCAAAATTTGTGAAATCACCTGCTTCAAAGTTGTAGGTGGATGACTCAGCTTTCTAATGGTTCACATCTCACTCTTGTTGATTTTGTAGAATGTAAGTTGTGTTGAAAATAGATAGATATGTTTAAGTTGCATTTTTCTATCGCTCTTTTAGAATGATAGTTCCTTTTTATAGCCAACCAGTTGAAATTTGAGAAAGTGTAAAACATAAAAAATTTAGACTTCTTTGTCAGGTTTTTGGAGCACCCATCTATATAATTTTTAGGTATGTACTTTGGAGATATAGCCTAAAAACAGTACTATGTTGGGCTAGTCTGAAGATGCATTTGAGTTATGTTGAAGCTTAATTTTGTCTCATTAATTACTCGAACTAATCCAAGCTTTGGCCTACAAAGTTGTGAAGTAATGAGTCTATGTTTTGTCTGGCCCAGAAATCATATCAATTGATGTTTTGAATTGAAAGATACATTCATTATACGAAACCTGTGCAAAACTAACTACTTAGTTCAATTCATGTTTTAGAATTCAATATAAAAGAATATGTTTTATTTTTGGGGAAGAGAAGAACATTATTAAATCTAAATCATAATATTTCTTTTAATAAGTCTATATTTTTAAACATTCATGACACTCCCCAACCAGCATATTATTAGTCCCCAAAGCAATATCATTTATAATTGATTTATAGAAATCCAAAGTAATAATCATTCCTCCTCTTTTGATCTTTTCAGAATAAACAAACTCTCACTTAAAGATTTATTATACATGTACCAAATACTTATTAGTCAAGTTATTAACAAATCATCTTTTTGTGCTTTTTGCAACTAATACACATTTTGAGATTTAATTGGGATAAAACAATATTAGTTCTAAATTTTGTCAAGGTAAACTTCTTTGGGCAAAAATTATTTTTATCTCCTTTTTTTTTCGTTGGCTTTTTCTCTTTTTTTTTTTTTTTGTTGCCTAATATTAACCCATGTAGCAAGCTTTTGGCCAATAACTCTTAGATTAGTTGGCCTTAGAGTATTAGGTGTTAAAATATCCCTATGGACTAATTATTCGAGTTAAGGTTACGAACTTATTCATACTAAAATTTTATCGTTTTACGTAAATATTCACTGCTGATTAAGTAAAAAACTCGATTATTACGTAAAACAAAAGAGCTCTTAGTTGCTACATTTAATAAAACAAAAGAGCTCAAATATTGTAAAACTCTAATATGTCATCCACAATCATATATCAAAGTGTGTATATGAAAGATAGTTTATGAATACTTATTGATTGAGTATCTGAGTAGAATTTATTATATGATGATGATGTGGGAATCTATAGATTTGATCAATTCAAAAGGAAGTGAATGATAAATCCTTTATTATGATATTCAAAAATCAAAACAAATAATAATACATATCTACTAGAATGTGTCTCAAGAATAAGATTACTCCCTACTCTACCATCTTTACAAATTATGAATCTAAAAGGTTTTTTTTTTTTTCTTTTTCTTGTGACATAAAAATGACTACTTATATCAACTACACTCCTCCTAACCAGATTGCAACATTGTCTTCATTATTTGAATGCAGAGAGGTATAATGTAGAGAACATTACCTGAGATGATGGTTATTGAAAAACAACTAAAACCTGAAACAAACTTAAGCAAAAATAACTAAAAAAAATAACAAAATGCAATGAGTAAAAAAATAAGAAAAGTTACAATTGAAGCAACAAATCCAACTTGCGCTTTTACTGCTTTTACTTGACCATTACAATCGTGCCATTGCTGGGTCTGGTTCATGGACGAAATTCTGCAATTGATGGATCAAGTCATTAGCAGTTGGAGTAGAAATGAGGAGTTTGCGAGTCGTCTATGAAATAAAGTTTTGTTCTATAGCATGATCAAGAAAAGAAAACAACTTGTTAAATAAACTATTAATATTTAGCAATCCTATGGGTTTTTGGTGAATGGTAAGTTGTGCCCAATATGTAACTTGAAAAATTTCCTCTAAGGTCCCAAAACCACCTGGTAAGGCAATAAAAGCATCTACAAAATTAAGCATTTTAGCAATAATTTCATGCATTTTTGGGACCATTAATTCTTCTCCAATCATTTTGCCAATGATGTTACCTGCAGATAAAACCTTTGGTATAACACCTACAACCTTACTTCCTCATACATGTGCAACAGTTGACACACACCTCATTAACCTAAGGCTTCCTTCTCTATTTATTAGGTTAAGTTTTCACTCAGTTAAAACTCGACCGAGGTTGTTTGCTGCTTTTACAAACTCTTCACCTTTCTTAAAGATTGACCCATAAAAAACACAAATAGTTTTAAATTGACGAACATAAGCTCCTTCCATTTTTGTAATCTTTTACTCTTGTCAGTGATTCAAATTTTATATAAAAATAGAGAAGTTGAGGTGCTGTATTTATACAACTTAAGAAAAAAATGCATTAACTAAACCAACAAGGGTAGGCCAGCTGTTGTCACAAAAGTTTGAATTTAAAAACATAAAAATGTCGAAGATAACAACTAATATTAGAATCTAAAAATTTTTAAGAATGACAGCTAAAAATTAATATTTACAGATAGTTGTAATTGTGCCTCACATCTTCCTCTAGTTTTACGTCTAGTAACGGCTTACACGCCCTATAAGGGTCGAGGATTGGCTTCCCATCCAATTTTCTTATAAATTGGCAAACAAGGTTTTTTAAAGTCAGATTCCCAAGACTATAACGATCATGTTCTTTTTGAAATTGCGTGTATGAATTGAGAATTTCACGTTGCACATATCCACTAGAATGTGTCTCGAGAGTCAGTAGAATATTATCTAAAGACTCGTTACTCAATCCATCCTTAATGAATTGAATTTTATCTTCTTTGCTACTCAGTCTATCCCTAGAGAACAACATCTCTTGTTACATGTTGATCGTGCACATTTATAACATACTTGTAATATTTTCGCTCTTCGTTTCTTTGCAAAAGAGTTCTTACCTAAGCTAGGCATGTTTAGGCATGTATGAAACAAATGAATTAGAAAACTCACTTGCTAAACTTATCTTTACTTCAATTATTCAACGCACATCTTCAAGAATGCTGTTAAGCATAAGCATTTTTAATTTTGCATACCTAGCTTGGTACATTTTTAGTAAAACATCTCTAGGAAAAGAAGGAAAATATGTTTACAATATAAAAAAAATGACATCTATAATGAAAAGAAGAAATGAAAAGAAGAAATGAAAAGAAAAATAAATGAGAGAGAATTTTTTTTTTTTTTGGGTATCAATAATTGTAGGCAACTGAAAGGACCGACTTGAAGATTCACGGAGTATCGTTATCTGCCAGTTGACTGAGAAAGCAACTGAAAAAAAAAATAAAATCAATAAAATAATAACACAAGAAAACAAGTAATGTATATATAACAAAAAAATCGTCAAGTGTTGTAAATAGTTTCATTCAGAGTAATAGACTCTAGCTTACTTAGAAAATTCTTAAAGAATGGCTTTAAAGGGCATTCAATAACTTTAAAAACATTGCAACTTTTTGGGTTTTCAATCTCAACAGCACCATGTGGATAAACTGTCTTGACAATGAAAGGACATGTCCATTTTGAACAAAGTTTTCCAAGAAATAGATGCAATCTTGAATCAAACAAAAGAACTTTTTGTAAAGGTTCAAATGATTTTGTTATGATGTGTTTATTATGAAACACCTTATCTAATTGGATTTTTCTCAACGATCTTGCTTTGCTTAGGTCAAAATTAAGCATTTTAATGGCTCAGAAAGCTTTATGTTCCAATTCCACAGGTAGGTGACGAGCCTTTTAAAAAACAAGTTTATAAGGAGACATGCCCAGATGACCATATCTTCGAGCAGGGATAGGGAGTTGGGCCCCTAGATCCAAGTCTAAAACAAAGAAAAAAAAAGAGAAAGTAGGTTGAGGTGAGTATGAGATGCAAGGTTCGATCTCATGAATAAGTGGCTCACCGAGTTACCATGGTCTACCTGGGTCTAGATTCTAGGCATCGAGTGAGCTTTAATTGAAGTAGGGGTTGATATCAGTGACACGGGGGAAAGCTAATGCAATTTTGATAATCATGTTGCAAGGAAAAAGAGCTTTCTCAGGCAAGCAAGTCTACTTTATTAGCAATTAGGTCAATACAGGTAGGTTAGCTAATCAGTTTGATGTCTGATAGGTGGTAGATAAGAGAGTGCCCTAGAAGGATAGCTTTCACTAGAACTCTTAGGGGGTGCTTAAAAAATAGTAGCTATACTTGGATAGAGAGAATTCTTAGCCTTCGCCGTAGCATCCCCTATAACCAAGCTTCTATCCATCTAATTTGGTCTTTTTACGTGCTATGTTCTAGTTACGTCATGCGATCTAGTAAGGATCTAATAGTTGCTAGTTTCAAGTCTTGGACTAAAATCTCTTTAGTTTAATATCTAAAACCTACTTTTCTTTTCTTTGTTTAACTGCCTTTCTTGCTTCCTCCGTCGAGTTGCTTTATAATTTTTCTTAAAAAATTTATGAAAAATAATTGAATAGGAAGGAAGTTCACTTCGTATGCTTTCCTATCTCTAACTTTTCGGACTCAACTCTCTACTGACCAGTTATAGGCCTCTTTCTTACTTTATTATTGGGCAAAAAGGTTAGGCAAGTCCTTTCTTACGACCACTTCGATCCTGATTGATTGATTGATTGATTGGATGAATCACTGGTCTTTATTCATGTTACGAGCATATGATTGACTTTCTTTTTTATTTCAGTAATGGAATAAGCAGTTATACACAGTAATTAAAGAGAAAAAGTGGAACTCTTTAGGCTTCTCTGCCTGCCTATTGAATGAATAATAGGGTAGGGGGCGGTCTACCTAAACTGATGGCGAACTCAAGCAAGCCAGAAATTCGCTTATGAGAACTTCGCAATTAGGTTGAACCCTTACAAATATATATAATAAAAATAATACAAGAAGCTACTGTAGCTTTTGTCTCGCACCTAAGAGACATAAGACTCTCATAGTCTTATTCTGCTTAGCCTTATCTTCCCACGAGAACCAGTGTAATGCTTGCCCTATCCATGTCCATCATTTCTTGTGATCTAAAATAATTCAAGAAGCCTTCACCCCAAGAAGAGCCTTATTGACTTCACCGGTCGGTCAATGTAAACAAAGAAAACGAAAAGAGACTATGAGGAAAGAAACAAAGGTGAAGGGGAAGAAGAACCAAAAAGACGAAGATGCAAGCGAGAAAATAGACAAAGTCAAAGAAGAACTTAGATCCCTTTTCTTCTCTTTTTGTTGTTTTTAATTTTATTGATAAATGTGAAATTATATTTTTATTTGTGGTAGAAAATTCTTTTAGAAATTGATACAAATATTGGATAAAATCAAATTATATTATGATCATTTCTAACATGCATTTAAAATTTGTTCACTAATGCAAGCAATCTGGGATAAATTACTATATTATCCTTAACCCACAAACTTTTTCATTAACAGAAGTAACGTCGAAGGAGTTTTGAGGTACTTTCAAAATAATAAGGAGATTAGGAGAATTTGCTCAAACAAGGAGGATGTGTCGGGCTTATTGCCACTTTCAATTTATGTTATACTTCATACTTGTTAGTTAATATGTATATAACTAATTATATTTATTTGATAATTATAATTTATTTTCTAATATGCAAGTTAATCATTTAATAAACTCTTACTAATTTTATAGTTAAAGCTAAGTTTTATTGCTATTATAATGTTTGTGAATAATTGACTATTTTTATTTTTTAATTTATCATACTAAATTATGGAATAAATTGATGTTTTAGTGTTAAAATTTTAAGAGTAAATTAAACTATATTTAGAAATGAAAGTAATAGGAAATTAAAATTTATTAAAGAATATATAATTAATTTCTAAATAAAGAACTTTTTTGTTTAAGAGAAATAGAATAAATTGTTTTCCCTCTATAATTACTTGTTTTAATCAGAGAAAGGAATATTATTCCCTTTTCTGTTCCTTTCCTTTCTTTATTTGTTTTCTTTCTTCTTCCCCTTTCTTTCTCCTTTCAAAATTTCAAACCAAACATGCCTAATAGTTGTAAGATGTAATGTAAATTTCAACCAAACTGAAACTTACATATATTCAATAAATTTTGCCATGCATCTGTTAATTAAATCAGCAATTCTTTTTAGCATTTGGTTAGAAATTGAAATAACACTATGTAATAATTAAATTAGAAAATAACGAAAACAATATCAATTGAATGATTATCTTCTTCTCAAAAGGGTAGAAATCTTTCTAATCCCAAAAGTTTGACCTAATACTATTATTGATCGTAATGATTTGAAAAACATGATAAAAAGTCTTAATTTATTAAAAAACAACTATTATACTTTTAGACAACAATAATTAATAAAATTTACTATGAAACCTTTAAAATTAAGTAAAATACAATATATCTATTTAAAATATATTACTCATATAGTTATATTGTAATTATTTTTGATAACAAACGTTCATAAAAATAAATTATTTTAAAATCTACGTTAATTCTAAACTATTCATAAAAAATTTCAAAATCACTTAGTGAGATTTTTTTTTTTATTTGAAAGCAATAACATAAAACCTTCATTCCATATAAGGAAAGATTACAACAATAGATTTACCCCAATAGGTCAGAAAAGATATATCTTGGTTATATTTCATCTCTTCAACAAGTTTAGTAATGAGCATAATGGCCCTATTGTTCCGATAGAG